>WBZZ01003455.1:7500-17500 GCA_019918135.1 Paulinella micropora
ATGTCAAAAGCTGGGTTCTGACCAAGCTTTGCAAACAGCCCCGGCCGATCAGATTTTATAGGCTTTTCTAGTCTAACGCGAATTTACCAGTATTACTAAATAAGAAGTCGGTTGGAATATACGGATGAAATACACGCTGCTAAAGGCGGAAATATATGAATGTAGCCTCGGACAGCCTTAAACGAAGGCTTTAAAAAGGCAAATAATTAGCAAATAGTGCCACTGGGAGGGAGGTGTGTGTGTGTGTGTGAGGGGGGGGGGGAGACTAAATTTTTTTAAACACATTATATATAAAAGACACACGCGCACATTTTGTATATTCTACTTTCACTCGTTCAAGTTTACCGCTTTCCTTTTTTTCATTTGAAGGCCACTTTTCACTGAGCTTCATTTTCCTTCACAAGTAAGCGTTTGCTCACACTGATATGAAAGTTGCTTATATTTTAAAGTTTGAAAAATGAGCAGATGTATTATGGCTGTATGCTGCCTGCAAGATTTTAAATTGTCAGGCAGGCTTGAAATGGACGAGCTAGATTGGAAATGGCGCAACATGATAAGCAATATATCTTTCCCAAACTTGCATATCACGATACTCTCACAAACACTTCAGGCCTCATAAATAATGTACAATTTCATTTTTGGGTCCTTCACATTGCAGTTCTGTTTTTCTTGGCTTGCATCAGTTCTGTTCTCTTTCTGCACTCTCGATGTCTTTTTTTCCCTTTCATTTATGTTTCTCATAATATCCGCCCTAGCCGGGCCCCGAAGTCGTAAAAGGGGGGAAGAGAGTGGTTGCAACAAATGCTTTTCCCGTGATCTGCTGCATTTCCTTCAAGCCAATCAACGTCATCAACCTGCATATGCATCAACATGCTCATTTGCACTGGACGACCTAGCCAAAGAGCTTTTATATTTGGAAAAAAAGGGGGGGGGGGGGGGGAAGTGGAGGGGACAACTGGACAGAAACGAAGTAAAAAGGGAGAAAAAGGAAGAGAAAGAAGATAACCAAGGAAAGAAAAGTAAAAAAGAAAGGATAGAGGGAGAGAAAGCAGGAAAGCAAGAAAGGCGAGAAAAACAAGAAAGCAAGAAAAGCAAGAAAAGCAAGAAAAGCAGGAAGAAAGAAAGGAAAAAAAAGCAAGAAAAACAAGAAAAGCAAGAAAAACAAGAAAGCGACAAAAGCGAGAAAAGCGAGAAAAAAAAGAAAAGCAGAAAAGTAAAAAAGGCAAGAAAAGCAAGAAAAGTAAGAAAAGAAAAGTAAGAAAAGCAAGAAAAGCAAGAAAAGCAAGAAAAACAAGAAAAACAAGAAAAACAAGAAAAACAAGAAAAGCAAGAAAAGCAAGAAAGCAAGAAAAGCAAGAAAAGCAAGAAAAGCAAGAAAAACAAGAAAAACAAGACAAGAAAAACAAGGAAAACAAGAAAAACAAGAAAAACAAGAAAAACAAGAAAAGAAAAGAAAGAAAAGAGAGAAAAGAGAGAAAAGAAAGAAAATAGAGAAAAGAGAGAAAAGAAAGAAAAGAAAGAAAAGAAAGAAAAGAAAGAAAAGAAAGAAAAGAAAGAAAAGAAAGAAAAGAAAGAAAGGCAGAGAGAGAGACAGAGTGAGAGAGAGTGAGAGAGAGTGAGAGAGAGTGAGAGAGACAGAGAGAGACAGAGAGACAGAGAGAGAGAGAGAGAAAGAGAGAGACAGAGAGAGACAGAGAGAGACAGAGAAAGATAGAGAGAGACAGAGAGAGAGAGAGAGAGACGGAGATATAGTAGTGTTGTAGACACATGAAACATCAATACGTCAAGATATTGATGAACTTTGGGTGGTATGAATGAAAAGGAGAAAGAGGAAGGAAGGCAAACGCAGGCAGGCAAAGAGGGGAGAGGGAAAGAGGGAGGCAGAGAGACGAGCGCATCTTAAGGGAAAGAGAGAGACTGACAGGCAGGCAGACAAAACTAAAGAGACAAAGTGCAGTTGAAGGAAGAGAAGGGAAAAATTACAAAACAATTAGCACTTGGCGAGAGAATAAAAAGAAAGGGAAAGCAAAAAGAAGAATGAAAGAAAAGAAAAGAGAAAGAGAAGAAAGAAGAAGGAGGAAAGAAGAAGAAGGAAAGAAGAAGGAGGAAAGAAGAAGGAGGAAAGAAGAAGGAGGAAAGAAGAAGGAAAGAAGAAGGAGGAAAGAAGGAGGAAAGAAGACAGAAAGAAGAAGGAAAGAAGAAAGAGGAAAGAAGGAGGAAAGAAGAAGGAGGAAAGAAGGAGGAAAGAAGAAGGAGAACAGGAGGATCAGGATGAGGAGGAAGGAGGAAAAGGAGCGATAATAATAATAATAATAATAATAATAATAATAAAAATAGTATCAGTGATAATAATAATAATAATAATAATAATAATAATAATAATAATAATAATAATAATAATAATAATACTATATCTGAGGCGTACTGATGCAGCTAATGGCATATCCTCAACGGACATAAGCCTCCAATACCCTTGTTCGAGGTCCTCCACCCCCCCGTGTCAGTCTCTCGCCTGGTGATCGGGGCCACCGATGGAGCTCCTGAGGGCAAGACTGCACTAAGCCGAGGTTATTCCGCAGCCCCAGCAACCTCTTGCAAGACGTCACCGAATGTGCAAGTGCATACACCAAGCGCGGTTGCTAGAGCTGCCTCGAAACCCCACCCATAACAATCTGGTGTCTGCTGGGTCCTGGGCTATCAACCAGCATACGCGGAGTTTAAGATCTTTTACGCGCGCAACGACCCTCCTCCCCAGCATCTACCACCAAAGGGTTATGAGTTGGCGTCACAGTTTAACGCCTTGAGGCCATTGGGCTGGAACTCTGTTTAGCAAGTGTGACTAGGTTTTTTCATCGGGGTTTCCCTCAAATATGTCACAGTCAACACTCCAAGGCAGATTTACTATATCTGAGGCGTACTGATGCAGCTAATGGCATATCCTCAACGGACATAAGCCAATAATAATAATAATAATAATAATAATAATAATAATAATAATAATAATAATAATAATAGTGCTTCTCTGTCAATGGCTGATGCATTTCTGCACATGCGCCTCCATCGTCTCACCCGTGAGGGGAGTACGAAGAATTGACGATAAGCTCTAATGACACCCCCGCAAGGGCAGTTCCAACACTTCCAGACGGGCCGGTATGTTCAATGAAAATACTGGTCCAGACGGATCGGTATGTTCAATGAAAATACTGGTGGCACCGACGGGAATCGAACTGGCGACAGGGTCCAGATGGTAGAACTTGACCACTGGGCTATCACGGTGTCCAAAATAATAATAATAATAATAATAATAATAATAATAATAATAATAATAATAATAATAACTAGGGGCTGCGCCAACACCTGAAAGGATGGTTTGCGGTGCGCTTCGCGCACCCTCATCTATCTATCTATCTATCTATCTATCTATCTATCTATCTATCTATCTATCTATCTATCTATCTATCTATCTATCTATCTATCTATCTATCTATCTATCTATCTATCTATCTATCTATCTATCTATCTATCTATCTATCTATCTATCTATCTATCTATCTATCTATCTATCTATCTGACATACTCTCATTTCGTCCATCGGACAAGAAGTGCCCCGAAAGAACCAACCGAAAGAAGAAACGCCTGGTATTGCCAGCAACACCAAGCGAATGGAAAGGCATTGAAGAAGAACTCCAATCCGCACTCCCTCTCATCCTCCCCTCCTCTCTCATCAAACGCCTGTCGTGTGACGAAGCAGTAGCGAAATTTGAAAGATATCTCTACGACTTCATATCACAACGGGTACCTCAAACAAAAACAGAAGAACAAACTCATGAGCGAAAAAACCGCCACGTAATCCGGCTCCAAACAGAACTCACGCAAAACCGACAACAAAAACTGGTCAAAAGAGACCTCTTTCCAAGGTCGCTTTTCCTCTCATTCTCGCATGCGCAACTTTTACAACCTTGTAGCAATCTCAGCCATTCATTTTGGTGCCTGCAAATTCGCTTCGGGTACGTACAATGGTGGGGCTGGGGTTCCCAGGAGGAGGGCCCCCCGGACTCCCGCTTTCCACAGTCGACATGGTACCCCTTGAATTGCCGGCATGAACCCTTCCGGCACAACACTTAGAGCCTTGGAGCATTCTCAGCCATTCATTTGAGTGCTGGCTAATTCGCGTGGGCTACGTACCATTGCCGGGCTGGGGCTTCCGGGGGAGGCCCCCCCGGACCCCCCCTTCCCCGTCGACAGGGTACGTTCAACTGCCGGAGGTACAAGCAGAACGTAAGTGTAAGCTCTGGTGGCACAACAACCTAAAATCTCTGGCCCTAACGCAAATATTTGCGTGAGTTCCAAAAAATTATATGAGCATCAACACCAAGTCCGAGGCTGGCCACCCTGCAAATATGAGCTCCCAACTCCATGATACACAAACCATGATTTATTCCGACAGGGGTGCGCAAGAAAAAAAGTAATTCAGGACACTCCCTAACGCAAATATTTGCGTAAATTCCAAAAAAAATACCAGCATCGACATCGAGTCTGGGGCTAGCCACCCTGCAAATATGAGCTCCCAACTCCTCCTGGTTCCCATAAAGCATGATTTATTCCGACGAGGGTGCAAAAAATAGGCTAAAAAAACAAGGAATTTTGGCATTCAGGACACTCCCCTAACACAAATATTTGCGTGAATTCCAAAAACTATATCAGCATCAAGATCGAGTCTGGGGCTTGCCACCCTGTCAATATGAGCTCCCAACTCCTTCTCGTTCCCACAAAGCATGATTTATTCCAACAGGGATGCAAAAAAAACATGGAAGTTTGGCACTCAGGACACTCCCCTAGCGCAAATATTTGCGCGAATTTCGAAAAAACTATATCAGCATCAACATCAAGTCTGGGGCTAGCCACCCTGCCAATATGAGCTCCCAACTCTTCCTGGTTCCAACAAACCATGATGTATTCCGACAGGGGTGCGGAAAAGAGCGAGAGGGGGGGGGGAGGGGGAGGTACACAATTTCCATTTTCCCCTTCCCCCCAACCCCCCATTACCTACTCCCAACACCATCAAGAAGAAGAATAATAATAATAATAATAATAACAATAGTGCTTCTCAGTCAATGGCGAATGCATTTCTGCACATGTGCATCCATCGTCTCACCCGCGAGGGGAGTACGAAGATTTGACGATAGGCTCGACTGACACCCCCGCAAGGCAGCTCCAAGCCTTCCAGACAGACCAATACTTTCAAAGAAAATATCCCCTGAAAATACCGGCACCGACGGGAATCGAACTGGCGACAGGTCCCAGATGGTAGACCTTAACCACTGGGCTATCGCGGTGCCACTAATAATAATAACAATAATAATAATAATAATAATAATAATAATAATAATAATAATAATAATAATAATAATAATAATAATAACTAGGGGCTGCGCCAACACCTGAAAGGATGGTTTGCGGTGCGCTTTCGCACCCCCCCCCCCCCGGGCTGGGGTTTCCGGGGGTAGGGCCCGCCGGACCCCCCCCCCCCTTTCCCGTCGACAGGGTACTTTCAATTGCCGGAGGTACCAGCAGAACGCAAATGTAAGCTCTGGTGGCACAAAAACCTAAAATCTCTGGTTTTTGTGCCACCCGCAACCAAAACTATCGTATCTCCGAACGAGAGGGCACCGAGAGGTGTCGGGTACACCAAACATCAGCCTCAAATTCCCTCTGGCGTGCGCGAACGGCGCCTGGTGGCGCAAAAACCTCAATTTCCCGGTGTGTAAGCCAACCGGTGCCACAATTTTTATATTTTCGAAGAGAGCTCATCAAGAAGTGTTAGATAAACCAAATATCAGCTGCTAAATCCCTCTGGTGTGCGCAAACGGCGGATGGTGGCACAAGACCTCAATTGTCTGGTGTGGGTGCCACCCGCGACCAAACGGGTAAGTCCGGGCTGGGGTTTCCGGGGGGAGGGCCTCCCGGAACCCCTCTGCCCCGTCGACAGGGTACGTTCGATTGCCGGAGGCACCGGCAAGAACTGCTAAAAAACAAGGAAATCTGGCATTCAGGACACTCCCCTAACGCATTTGCTTGAATTCCAAAAAAACTATACCAGCATCAACATTGAGACTGGAGCTAGCCATCCTGTCAATATGAGCTCCCAACTCCACCTGGTTCCCACAAACCATGGTTTATTCGGACAGGGGTGCGAAAATGTAGGATGGGGATGGGGTGGGGGGGGGAGGGGTGGGGTGGTGGGGTACACAATTTTCATTCCCCCCCTCTCCCCAAACGCCTCCACCCTTGAATTCCAACACTTTTCACGGATAATAATAATAATAATAATAATAATAATAATAATAATAATAATGATAATAATGATAATAATAATGATAATAATAATAATAATAATAATAATAATAATACTAATAATAATAATACTAATAATAATAATAATAATACTAATAATAATAATACTAATAATAATACTAATACTAATACTAATACTAATACTAATACTAATACTAATACTAATACTAATACTAATACTAATACTAATACTAATACTAATACTAATACTAATACTAATACTAATACTAATACTAATACTAATACTAATACTAATACTACTACTACTACTAATACTAATACTAATACTAATACTAATACTAATACTAATACTAATACTAATACTAATACTAATACTAATAATTAATAATAATAATAATAATAATAATAATAATAATAATAATAATAATAATAATAATAATAATAATAATAATAATAATAATATACCCCCCCCCCCCCGGCCCCCACTCGGGCTGGGTTTCCCGGGAGGAGGGCCCCCCGGACCCCCCCTTCCCCGTCGACAGGGTACGTTCAATGCCGGAGGTACCAAACAGAACGCATGTGTAAGCTCTGGTGGCACAAAAACCTAAAACCTCTGGTTTTTGTGCCACCCGGCACCAAAACTTTTTTATCTCCGAAGAGAGCTCACCGGGAGATGTCGAATACACCGAACATCAGCATCAAACTCCCTCTGGTGTGCGTGAACGGTGCCTGGTGGCGCAAAACCTAAATTTTCTGGTTTTTACGCCACACGGCACCACAACTTTTATATTTTTGAAGAGAGCTCACCAAGAAGTGCCAGATACACCAAATATCAGCCACTCAGTCCCTCTGGTGTGCGCAAAGAACGCCTGGTGGCAAAAAGACCTCAATTTTCTGATGTGTGTGTCAACCCCGACCAAAGCGGGTACATACAATTGCAGGGCTTGGGTTCCCGGGGCCCCCCGGACCACCCCTTACCCGTCGACAGGGTACGTTCATTGCCGGCGGTACCGGCAAGTACTCCCAAAAAACAAGGAATTTTGGCATTCAGGACACTCCCCTAACGCAATATTGCATGAATTGCAAAAAAAGTACATCAGCATCAACAACGAGTCTGGGGCTAGCCACCCTGTCAATATGAGCTCTCAACTCCTCCTGGTTTCCACAAACCATGATTCATTCCGACAGGGGTGCGGAAAAAGGGGGGGGGGTGGAGAGGGGGTTTGGTGGGGGGGAAGGGGGGTACACAATTTCCATTTCCCCTGGTTCCCACAAACCATGATTTATTCCGATGGGAGAGCAGAGAATAGGCTAAAAAAGGAATTTTGGCATTCAGGACACTCCCCTGACGCAAACATTTGCGTGAATTCCAAAGAAATCATATCAGTATCAATATCGACTCTTGTGCTAGCCACCCTGCAAATATGAGCTCTGGGAGCTCCTCCTGATTCCCACAAACCATGATTTATTCCGATAGGGGCGCGAAAAAAACCAGGGATTTTGGCATTCAGGACACTCCGCTAACGCAAATATTTGCATGAATTTCAAAAAAATCATATCAGCATCAACATTGAGTCTGGGGCTAGCCACCCTGCAAATATGAGCTCCCAACTCCTCCTCGTTCCCACATACCATGATTTATTCCGACAGGGGTGCGAAAATGCGGGGGTTGGGGGGGGGGTGGGTGGGTGGGTGGGTGGGGGAGGTGCACAATTTTCATTTCCCCCCCCCCCCCCCAACCCCCACCGCCTACTCCCAACACATTTTAGGGATAATAATAATAATAATAATAATAATAATAATAATAATAATAATAATAATAATAATAGTAATAATAATAGTGCTCCTCAGTCAATGGCGAATGCATTTCTGCACATGTGCCTCCATCGTCTCACCCGCGAGGGGAGTACGAAGATTTGACGATAGGCTCGACTGACACCCCCGCAAGGCAGCTCCAAGCCTTCCAGACAGACCAATACTTTCAAAGAAAATATCCTTTGAAAATACTGGCACCGACGGGAATCGAACTGGCGACAGGTCCCAGATGGTAGACCTTAACCACTGGGCTATCGCGGTGCCACTAATAATAATAATAATAATAATAATAATAATAATAATAATAATAATAATAATAATAATAATAATAATAATAATAATAATAATAATATGTATTGATCTGTCATGGCTGAGTCCAAGGACCATGCGCCTCCATCCCTCGACCCAACAGTCACACAGTGAATGTTAGGGAGGGAAGAGTGACTCTAACCATCCCTGAATAACTACCCGCCCGGCGTGTCGGATACCTTGCAGGGAATCAACTGCAAATGAATGATGTTCCCTATGAGAGAGTTCCACAAGACGGGGTATAAGTCGAATGGAGGTACTCAAGGGGGGTAGCAGACATTTCATGCGGTCTGCCAGCGCATGAGGACGTTTTGCGGTAAGTGTCTGGGACGCCTCGAAACTCGTCACCACCCCTAGATCTCGGAATGTATATACCCCTTTGACCCCACGTGGTGTATGGTTTATAAAAACAACACAACAACATAGCCTCGGAACCAGTGGGAAGAGGCCCAACCACCTCCTCTTCCCTTGGGGTGCCATACTGTGCAACCCTCCATAATAATAATAATAATAATAATAATAATAATAATAATAATAATAATAATAATAATAATAATAATAATAATAATAATAATAGTGCTTCTCTGTCAATGGCTGATGCAAATCTGCACATGCGCCTCCATCGTCTCACCCGTGAGGGGAGTACGAAGAATTGACGATAGGCTCTAATGACACCCCCGCAAGGGCAGTTCCAACACTTCCAGACGGACCGGTATGTTCAATCAAACTACTGGTGGCACCGACGGGAATCGAACTGGCGACAGGGCCCAGATGGTAGAACTTGACCACTGGGCTACCACGGTGTCCAAATAATAATAATAATAATAATAATAATAATAATAATAATAATAATAATAATAATAATAATAATAATAATAATAATAATAATAATAATAATACTATATCTGAGGCGTACTGATGCAGCTAATGGCATATCCTCAACGGACATAAGCCTCCAATACCCTTGTTCGAGGTCCTCCACCCTCCCGTGTCAGTCTCTCGCCTGATGATCGGGGCCACCGATGGAGCTCCTGAGGGCAAGACTGCACTAAGCCGAGGTTATTCCGCAGTCCCAGCAACCTCTTGCAAGACGTCACCGAATGTGCAAGTGCATACACCAAGCGCGGTTGCTAGAGCTGCCTCGAACCCCACCCATAACAATCTGGTGTCTGCTGGGTCCTGGGCTATCAACCAGCATATGCGGAGTTTAAGATCTTTTACGCGCGCAACGACCCTCCTCCCCAGCATCTACCACCAAAGGGTTATGAGTTGGCGTCACAGTATAACGCCTTGAGGCCATTGGGCTGGAACTCTGTTTAGCAAGTGTGACTAGGTTTTTTCATCGGGATTTCCCTCAAATATGTCACAGTCAACACTCCAAGGCAGATTTACTATATCTGAGGCGTACTGATGCAGCTAATGGCATATCCTCAACGGACATAAGCCTCCAATACCCTTGTTCGAGGTCCTCCACCCCCCCGTGTCAGTCTCTTGCCTGATGATCGGGGCCACCGATGGAGCTCCTGAGGGCAAGACTGCACTAAGCCGAGGTTATTCCGCA
>WBZZ01003455.1:30000-60000 GCA_019918135.1 Paulinella micropora
TGACTGTGACATATTTGAGGGAAATCCCGATGAAAAAACCTAGTCACACTTGCTAAACAGAGTTCCAGCCCCATGGCCTCAAGGCGTTAAACTGTGACGCCAACTCATAACCCTTTGGTGGTAGATGCTGGGGAGGAGGGTCGTTGCGCGCGTAAAAGATCTTAAACTCCGCATATGCTGGTTGATAGCCCAGGACCCAGCAGACACCAGATTGTTATGGGTGGGGTTTCGAGGCAGCTCTAGCAACCGCGCTTGGTGTATGCACTTGCACATTCGGTGACGTCTTGCAAGAGGTTACTGGGACTGCGGAATAACCTCGGCTTAGTGCAGTCTTGCCCTCAGGAGCTCCATCGGTGGCCCCGATCATCAGGCGAGAGACTGACACGGGGGGGTGGAGGACCTCGAACAAGGGTATTGGAGGCTTATGTCCGTTGAGGATATGCCATTAGCTGCATCAGTACGCCTCAGATATAGTAAATAATAATAATAATAATAATAATAATAATAATAATAATAATAATAATAATAATAATAATAATAATAATAATAGTGCTTCTCTGTCAATGGCTGATGCATTTCTGCACATGCGCCTCCATCGTCTCACCCGTGAGGGGAGTACGAAGAATTGACGATAAGCTCTAATGACACCCCCGCAAGGGCAGTTCCAACACTTCCAGACGGGCCGGTATGTTCAATGAAAATACTGGTCCAGATGGATCGGTATGTTCAATGAAAATACTGGTGGCACCGACGGGAATCGAACTGGCGACAGGGCCCAGATGGTAGAACTTGACCACTGGGCTATCACGGTGTCCATAATAATAATAATAATAATAATAATAATAATAATAGTGCTTCTCTGTTAATGGCTGATGCAAATCTGCACATGCGCCTCCACCGTCTCACCCGTGAGGGGAGTACGAAGAATTGACGATAGGCTCTAATGACACCCCCGCACGGGCAGTTCCAACACTTCCAGACGGATCGGTATGTACTGGTGGCACCGACGGGAATCGAACTGGCGACAGGGCCCAGATGGTAGAACTTGACCACTGGGCTATCACGGTTAATAATAATAATAATAATAATAATAATAATAATAATAATAATAATATACTTCTTCTAAGGCATACTGATGCAGCTGATGGCACGATCCGTTTCCGGACATGAGCCTCCATGCCCTTGTTCGAGGTGCTCCATCCCCACCTAGTCAGTCTCTCGACTGATTATAGGGGCCACCGATGGAGCTCCTGAGGGCAAGACTACACTAAGCCGAGGTTATTCCGCAGTCCCAACAACCTCGCAAAACGTTGCCGCATGTGCAAGTGCGTACACCAAGCATGGTTGCTAGAACTACCTCAAACCCCACCCATAACAATTTGGTATCCGCTGGGTCCACGGGCTATCAACCGGCATAGCGGAGTTTAAGATCTTCGACAAGCGCCCAACGACCCTCCTCCCCAGCATCATCCACCAAATGGTTTTGAGTTGGCATCACAGTTTAACGCCGTAAGGCCATTGGGCTGAATAATAATAATAATAATAATAATAATAATAATAATAATAATAATAATAATAATAATAATAATAATAATAATAATAATAATAATAATAATAATAATAATAATAATAATAATAATAGTAATAACTAGGGGCTGCGCCAACACCTGAAAGGATGGTTTGCGGTGCGCTTCGCGCACCCCCCCCCCCCCCCCCCCCCCCCCCCCCCCCTCGGGCTGGGGTTCCCGGGGGGAGGGCCCCCGGACCCCTCCTGCCCCGTCGACAGGGTACGTTCAATTGCCGGAGGGCGGCTGGTGGGACAAGACCTCAATTTTCTGGTGTGGGAGCCATCCGCGACCAAAACGGGTACGTACAATCGCCGGGCTTGGGTCCCGGGGGGAGGGCCCCCCGGACCCCCCTGCCCCGTCGACAGGGTACGTTGAATTGCCGGAGGAACCGGCACGTACTGCTAAAAAACAAGGAATTTTGGCATTCAGGACACTCCCCTAACGCAAATATTTGCGAGAATTCCAAACAATTATATCAGCATCAACACCGAGTCTGGGGCTAGCCACCCTGTCAATATGAGCTCCCAACTCCTCCTGGTCCCCCAAACCATGATTTATAGGGATGGGGGTGCAAAAAAAGGCCAAAAAACAAGGAACTTTGGCATTCAGGACACTCCCCTAACGCAAATATTTGCGTGAATTCCAAAAAAATTATACCAGCATCAAGATCGAGTCTGGGGCTAGCTACCCTGCCAGTATGAGCTCCCAACTCCTCGTTCACACAAAGCAAGATTTATAGGGATGGGGGGTGCAAAAAAAGGCAAAAAAACAAGGAATTTTGGCATTCAGGACACTCCCCTAACGCAAATATTTGCGTGAATTTCCAAAAAATCATACCAGCATCAAGATCGAGTCTGGGGCTAGCCACCCTGCAAATATGAGCTCCCAACTCCTCGTTCCCACAAACCATGATTTATAGGGACAGGGGTGCCGAAATGCGGTGGGGGCGGTGGGGGGGGGGGGGTACACAATTTCCATTTTTCCCCTCCCCCCAAATCCCCCACCCCCTTCACCAACACCTTTCAGGGATAATAATAATAATAATAATAATAATAATAATAATAATAATAATAATAATAATAATAATAATAATAATAATAATAATAATAGTGCTTCTCTGTCAATGGCTGATGCATTTCTGCACATGCGCCTCCATCGTCTCACCCGTGAGGGGAGTACGAAGAATTGACGATAGGCTCGACTGACACCCCCGCAAGGGCAGTTCCAACACTTCCAGACGGACCGGTATGTTCAATGAAAATACTGGTCCAGACGGACCGGTATGTTCAATGAAAATACTGGTGGCACCGACGGGAATCGAACTGGCGACAGGGCCCAGATGGTAGAACTTGACCACTGGGCTATCACGGTGTCCAATAATAATAATAATAGTAATAATAATAATAATAATAATAGTAATAATAATAATAATAATAATAATAATAATAATAATAATAATAATAATAATAATAATAATAATAGACTTATCAGTCAATCGGCCTTTGATCCTGTCGGACATGTGCCTCCATGGGTCTCACGGGGCCGTTTGATGACGCGGCTCCGCTCCAAAGATTCGACTGGCGGTGCAATGTGCGAGTGAGCGTGCTGTGAATGTGCAAGTGTATGCGGGTGCAAGGGTTGAGAGGGATTATCTGCCGGGAAGAAGTCGGCGACGCTGCGCTGACCTCCACATACAACAGATCTAGCCAAACATTCCACCTGTCTAGGCCGCCCCCTCCTCCTACCCGCCCGCCCCCCCCCCCCCCCCCCCCCCCCCCCCCCCCCCCCCCCCCCCCCCCTGCTCGACCGTGAGGTCGATCACCTCCTCCTCCTCTGCCCCCTCAGCCTCCCTGACTTGCGCCTCCATATCCTCCCACTCCCTCCAGATGGTGGCAACAAACCTCCCTAACTCCACCTCAACTTCCTCTGGGATAGGGGTAAACATAACCCCAAGCATGGCCGCCATCTTCTCCTCCCCCTTAAGCCACTCCTCCTTGAACAGCCTCATCTCCTCCTCCGCTGCCCGCAACTCCCTTTGATAGAGCCCCCCTCTATTCAGCATGAGGGGCTGCTGGGCTTGCGCCTCATCGATAAACCTGAACAGCGCATCACGAGAGCTTGCAAACGCAGGGCACTGCAGCAGGAGGTGACGTAACGACTCGTTAACCTCAACGCCACACAGGGCGAAGCAGCTGGAGCAATCCGGCGAGCATGAGCCTAATTTGGATCGGTAGAGACGAAGGCGATTGTTGCAGCTTAACAATTGCCTCCTGATAAGGTTGTGACCTCCCCCCTCCAGCGCCCGCCAACGTGGAAAAGCAGAGCGGGAGGACATCTGGTTAAACAGCACCCTAAGCCCATCAGTGGGGCTCGTTTGCCGCTTCCAACCAGCTACCTCCTGCCGTACAGACCATTGCTTTACCACCTCGTTCCAGTTCGCCAGAGCGGTTCGCCAGTCCTTATCATCTACCGTGCCATCTTCGTTCACAACCCGCTTGAGCGCATCCAAGCCCTCTCGGAGCCGTGATCTGATAAGATCAAACTTTCCGTGTCTTCCTTCCATTTGCATCGACCCGTGCTATAGAGCCTACGTGTTAACGCTTCGTTGCCCAGGAGCTCGATGCGCCCTAGGAACTTAAGCCGGGCCGCCTTGGCAAGGATACTAAAGCTCGGCGTGCGGCCTAAACCCCTGGTGATGTGGCCGCTAGCGCGCGCGCCGCCGACACCCAAAATGACCCGCAAAGGAGCTGCCAGAGCGCCCTCCAGCTTACCCAGCTGGTTGGCGCCCGGTAGATCCCAAAAAGCCGATGCGTAGAGCAAGTTTCCGCCGACCATTTGCTGCCATTTTATCAGCCGAAGACGCGCTGGAACTTCGTGGGCAATCCAGAGGGGGTAGTAGGCCGCCGTTCCTGCTACGGTGACTTCCGTCGCTCGTTTTGCTTGCGGTTTATCGGAGAGGGTGTCCGTCAGCAGAACTCCCAGGTATTTGTATTGGTCGGTGACGTTTAGAACCTTGCCCCGGAACAGTATACGCGGTGGAGACTTTTTGGACTTGGCGTGCCTGTAGATCGGCATGACTTCCGTTTTGCCACGCTTCAGGTTGATTTCGAGCCGATAGTCCTCTACGAATTCCGCCACGACATTCACAATTTGCTGTAGTTCCGTGACACTATGCGCAATAACAGCCACGTCATCGGCGTAAAGCAAGGTCCGTATGTCTTCAATGCGGTTGAGGTCCTCGATCTGTAGCATGAAGACGTTGAACAGCGACGGTGATAACGGAGATCCTTGCTGTACTCCCATCTCTTCCAGCACCTCTCCTGTGAGCTCGCCATCGACTAGAACTCGCGATAACGTGCTTCGGTAGAAACGTCGCAGGATGCGGTAGAACTTGCCATGTACCCTCATCTGGGTTAGCCTCTGAAACAGCCCGGCTTGCCACACAGTAGGGAATGCCTTCCTCAGATCCACGAACAAAACGTAGGAGGGGAGGCCAGCTTTTTGTCTAAGGCGCAATCGCTCCTTAAGGACAAAAATCTGATCCCCCGTTCCACGTTTTGGCCGGAACTCTCCCTGCTCTGGACGCAGCCTGCCCGGTTGATCGATGAACGCAGTAAGCCTTGCCGCCATAAGTGACAGATACATCTTGCCTAGACAGCTCAGGATCGCGATATCTCTCCAATTTTCCGGGTCAGTTGGTTCACCCCCTTTTGGGATGTTGACGATGATCGCTTTGCTCCAATCACTTGGGGTGCACTCACACGATTTCAACCAGTTAAAGAAGCGCACCAAGAAGCTAACGATCTGCGTGCCTCCATACTTGAGCATCTCGTTCTTGATCTTATCCGGTGAGCACGCTTTATGGTTCTGGAGATTATCCTGGCAGTACTTCACTTCCGCCTCGGTATATCTTCATCCAGCGGGCCCATCTCATCTCGGATCTCCTCGGCTTCTACCATGGCCTCGGATTGGTTGCGTAGGTCCTCGTTATACCGGAGGCTTCACGAGCCTTGCGCTCGGGCTCAATCCGCGCTGCTTCGTCATCGGAGCCGACTTCCTCCACGCATGCATCCTCCAAAAACTGGTTTTCCTTGGGGACCACCATACTTCGGCGGTATTCTTCCCATTCTTGTACTTTTTCGCTGGCCAGAGTGCCATCGGGCCTCCGAACCGGTGCCGAAGCCTTGGACCGCCGGACCCGCCCAAGCGTTTCGATAACTTCCAATATGTGGCCATGGTAGCGCTCCTGAAATTGGCAGCGGTGTCATTCTGGACCCGCTTCCACGCTTGCTCTTTCTTCTGCTTACACAACTTTCTGACCGCCTTCCTCTCCTCTGAATAACGTTGCCACGCCTCTAGGTTGGCCTCATCTCGCCGCCAGGAACCATATGCCGCTCTCCGTCGCGCGATCGCTTCCCTAAGAACCTCATCAAACCATGCATTAGTGAAACCTGGCCTAATTGCCCTGACTCCCAAGACCTTCGTGGCTGCTCCCGTGAAGGCCTGGACCGCTAAGCCTGAGACCCTATCAAGTACCTGTTGAAGCTCAACGGGGTCCTCCACTGCTGATAGATCCGGGAGGCCGTCTGGCAGCAACCCCGATACACCAGCTGCAAAGTCCTCGTCGTACTTCAACCTAAGCTTGGATAACTCACTCTCCATGCCCTTTACCACCTTGTCTATCAAACGCTCTGCCTTGAATGCCTTGTACCTTTTCACCTGTTTTTTGGGGGGTGGCTGCCCCCCCCCCCCCCCCCCCTAAAGCAATTCCGCCCACACAGCTTTGTGGTCGGTATCCAAGTCCACCTCATCGATGCCAAAACTCGCCGCTTCCGCCAGCTCCTGCGACACGCAGATGTAGTCCAGTAGATGCCGTCGTCCACCTACATGTTCATGTCTACACCAATATTTGTCGCCCCGTGGTTGCGAAGATCCACTGATATTGCGCAACTCCGTAGCAGCTCACCGTTCTCGCTCCTAACCCCTCTGCCCTTCTCATCTACCTCGCCAAATGAGCCCACCACCCCCTCCTCCCGCGATTTTCTAGCAGGCCCTAGCTTAGCATTAGCATCACCAACCGTTACCACGTGACCTTTGGTGGCGAGGTAGAAGATGGCCGCCTGCCACGCCTCATAGGCTGCAATGGATTCCTCTCGTTGATTCTCTTGTGGGAAATAGCCGTTGCCGACAAACACATCTGACGCCGTCGCGCTCCCAGACGACAGCCTGACCCACAGTCGTTGTGGGTGTGGAACTGGCGCCTTTACAAATGTAGCGCACGGCGCCAGAAAGTTGGCCACCAACGTCAGGACTCCCCCCAAGAGACGCGAGCCCGCACAAGTTGCAGCCGCTTTGCCGAGGCCTGCGAAGCAGTCGACTTGGAGCTTCTCCACCGTCTGCGACGATAGGTTGTGCTCCTGGACTCCGACGATCATCCAGCCTCGCTGCTTGTAATGCTCCGGCCACTCCCCGAAGCCCGGGCTATCCACACCCACTTTCCCTTGCCAATTGTGTGAGGCCACCCGCAATGGGAAGCCCTTCACAAATTGGGAAGAGCGAAGCTGGTGCCGATGCCTGCGCTTCGGGTGAGCCCGCAACGGGCCTCCCGCCTCACGCCACGGCCCATCCCGCAACCTCCGCCCTACCTCCTTCAACTCCCGCATCCCGCCCTACTCGGCTGAGGGAGATTCACACGCCTGGGGCTTCGCCCTGGGGCTCGTCGACTTCCACGTCAAGAACCCAGTAGCCAAGCCCCTGCTGGCGAAGCTCCCTCTGCAGCTCCTCGTACTGAGCACCCCCCCCGTGCGGCTCGCTGCTTCTCTCTTTCCCGGAAAGTCCCACCCATCGCTACATGGACTTTTCCCGTAAAGAACTTACGCTCCCGCAACAGTCGCACCAACTTCTCCGCCTCCTCGCTAGACGCACATTTCAACCGCAAATGCAGCCCGCTACCTTTGCCCGCGAATTCAACCTCGATTTCCCCCGAGACCGAGAATTCGGAGCTCTCGCGCCATGACCACAGTCTGAGAGACGTGCGATAGCCCCCATACTACGCAACACCTCTTATCCAGCTCATTTCGTACCTTCCTCCGCCACCTCGGTGGCGGTACCGCCTGCCACGTTCCGTGACCAGACCCTTCCTGATGTGACTTCTCTTCCAAGGTTGGGGAGGGTGATCGAGATGCAGCAGGATTGCTGGCTCTACGTGATTCAGGCTGCCCTTCAGGAACGCGAGCACTCGACCACCCCACCTCGGCCGAGTAGCCACCTCCACACGGGGAACGTCTAAACCTGAAGGATTACCGCCTTGACCCATAGGGACAGCACTAGCGGCCGCGCTCTTCGCATTAGAACTTGACATGAGTAACATGGGACCCCGAGCCCACATTGATCGAGTTGTGAGCCCGATAAATGGAGGTTCGGGTGGGTTATTGAAAGCTCAACCCTTGAAGCATATGTGTAGAAGAATACACACACAGACCCCCCTCAAACAACAAAAACAACAACAACAACAACAACAACAACAACAACAACAACAACATAGCCCCCGTAACCAGACATAGCCGGGCCCCGCCCCCGTAACCAAACATGAGACGGGACCTGCCGAACATCATTAAGGTGTCGTGGCAAGCCACCCTGCGTCCGATAGAAGCTACGAGTGAGTCATCTACCGAGAGCACTGAGTGACAGGCCCGGGCACATATAACCAACCCGCCATGGCCCTCCGCCAGGCATCCCCATGGCATCAGCAGAGTGAGCACGAGGAATGTTGAGAGAGAGGGTGAGTCAGGAGCCCTCCAGTGACCCGCTGAGTGACCAGCCTTCTCAGTGACCCGCTGAGCACGACCCCCTCCCTCATTGAACCCTCACCCCCCGTGCCCACCCTGAGTGATTCCAAAGGCCACCCTGAGCCAAGAGCCCTGAACGTGATGGGGGGGGGGGGGGGGGCGTTTCTCTCAGATTAAGGGCCGTCTCATGAATCAATGGAAGGTTTAAAATGCCCACCTCATATACTCAGTGACCGCCCCTGTCACCTCAGAGCCGAAAAAAAAAAAAAAAAAAAAAAAAAAAAAAAAAAAAAAAAAAAAAAAAAAAGAGAGAGAGAGAGAAATAGAGAGGAAGATAGATAGAGAGAGATATATAGAGATAGAGAGCGAGAGAGATAAGGAGAGAAAGAGAGAATGGCAGCCGCAGCTCGCCCGTAATCCAGCTGGGTGCACCTCATCACAACCACTCATCGGTGTCAGTCCATAGTGCGACATAGGTGCAAGAGCAAGAGGAGAAACAGTATGCCAGCATGGATGTATGAGTGAGGCAGTGCGGTGATGCCAATCGAATCCTTGAAGATGGAACCTATAGCGCCACCAAAAACATCATATAAGTCTACCCCGAGTCTCCATGGACCGAGTTGTGAGCTCGGTAAATGGAGACCCAGGTGGATTTATTTAAAGCTCAACCCTTAAAAAGCATAAACATGTACGCCCCCAGGAACCCAACAACAACAACAACAACAACAACAACAACAACAACAACAACAACATAGCCCCCGTAACCAGCCCCCGGAACCCGTCTCGGGAACCAGCCCCCGGAACCCGCCCCCGGAACCAGACATGAGATTTGACTCGCTATTCATCAATGAGGTGTCGTGGCAAGCCACCCTGCGTCCGATAGAAGCTAAAAGTGAGTCATCTACCGAGAACACTAAGTGACAGGCCCGGGCACATGCACCCAACACGCCCTGACCCTCCGCCAGAGCATCCCCATGGAATCCGCAGAGTGAGCACGAGGAGTGCTGGGAGAGAGGGTGAGTCAGGAGCCCCGCGTCCAGGCAGTCGCTACTGTGGGGCAGTTGCGTTATTTCAAGGCTTGTAGTAATGTGTGGGGCCTCTCGCCTTCGTACCCACTCATACCGACAGTAGTTTAGTTAACCAACCTGTCCTGTGACCCGCTGAGCACAACCCTCTCCCTCAGAACCCCACCCACCGTGCCCAACCCGAGCGATTCCAGAGGCCACACCCCGAGCCAAGAGCCATGAGCGTGGTGAGATAGTTTCTCTCAGTATTAGGTCCCGTCTCGTGAATCAGTGGAGCATTGATTATGTACCCCTCATAACAAGCTCCCAACGGCCCCGACCCCGCCGTGTGACGGTGGCACCCAACCATGTATTGGTGCCCCCCAAAATAATAATAGTAATAGTAATAATAATAATAATAATAATAATAATAATAATAATAATCATAATAGTGCTTCTCTGTCAATGGCTGATGCATTTCTGCACATGCGCCTCCATCGTCTCACCCGTGAGGGGAGTACGAAGAATTGACGATAAGCTCTAATGACACCCCCGCAAGGGCAGTTCCAACACTTCCAGACGGGCCGGTATGTTCAATGATAATACTGGTCCCAGACGGATCGGTATGTTCAATGAAAATACTGGTGGCACCGACGGGAATCGAACTGGCGACAGGGTCCAGATGGTAGAACTTGACCACTGGGCTATCACGGTGTCCAAAATAATCATAATAATAATCATAATAATAATAAATAACAATAATAATAAAAATATTGATATAATAAGAATGATAATAATAATAATAATAATAATAATAATAATAATAATAATAATAATAATGATAATAGTGCTTCTCTGTCAATGGCTGATGCAAATCTGCACATGCGCCTCCATCGTCTCACCCGTGAGGGGAGTACGAAGAATTGACGATAGGCTCTAATGACACCCCCGCACGGGCAGTTCCAACACTTCCAGACGGACCGGTATGTTCAATGAAAATACTGGTGGCACCGACGGGAATCGAACTGGCGACAGGGCCCAGATGGTAGAACCTTGACCACTGGGCTATCACGGTGTCAATAATAATGATAATAATAATGATAATAATAATAATAATAACTAGGGGCTGCGCCAACACCTGAAACGATGGTTTGCGGTGCGCTTCGCGCATCCCCCCCCCCCCCCCCTCCCCTCTTCCCAAGGTCGCTTTTCCTCTCATTCTCACATGCACAACTTTTACAGCCTTGGAGCAATCTCAGTAATTCTTTTTGGTGCCGGCGACTTTGCTTCGGGTACGTACAATTACAGGGCTGGGGTTCCCGGGGGAAGGGCCCTCCGAACCCTCCCCCCCCCCCCCCCCCTCCCCCCCCTTCCCCGTCGACAGGGTACGTTCAATTGCCGGATATACCGGCAAGTACTCCCAAAAACCAAAGAATTTCGGCATTCAGGACACTCCCCTTACGCAAATATTTGCGTAAATTGAAAAAAAAAAAAATCAACATCAACATCGAGTCCGGGGCTAGCCACCCTGTCAATATGAACTCAAATCCTCCTGGTTCACACAAACCATGATTTATTCCGACGAGGGTGCAGAAAATAGGCTAGAAAAACAAGGATTTTTGGCATTCAGGACACTCCCCTAGCGCAAACATTTGCGTGAATTCCAAAAAACTACACCAGCATCAACATCGAGTCTGGGGCTAGCCACCCTGCAAATATGAGCTCCCAACTCCTCCTCGTTCCGACAAACCATGATTTATTCGGACAGGGGTGCGGAAATCTGTTTGTGTGTGTGTGTGTGTGGGGGGGGGGTACACAAATTCCATTTTCCCCCTCCCCCCAAACCCCCCCCCCCCCCCACACACCCCCTACTCCCAACACCTTTCAAGGATAATAATAATAATAATAATAATAATAATAATAATAATAATAATAATAATAATAATAATAATGATAACTAGGGGCTGCGCCAACACCTGAAAGGATGGTTTGCGGTGCGCTTCCGCACCCCCCCCCCCCCCCCCCCGCCCTCGGGCTGGGGTTCCCGGGGGGAGGGCCCGCGGACCCCCCTTTTCCTGTCGACAGGGTACGTTCAATTGCCATGGCACAAAAACTTAAAATCTCTGGTTGTGCCACCCGCCACCAAAACTTTTTATCTCCGAAGAGAGGTGTCGGGTATACCAAACATCAGCCTCAAACTCCCTCGGGTGTGCGCAAACGGCGCCTGGTGGCGCAAAAACCTCAATTTCCCGGTGTGTAGCCACCCGGCGCCACAATTTTTATATTTTCGAAGAGAGCTCATCAAGAAGTGTCAGATATACCAAATAACAGTCGCCAACTCCCTCTGGTGTGCGCAAACGGCGGCTGGTGGCACAAGACCTCAATTTTCTGGTTCGGGTGCCACCCGCGACCAAAACTGGTACGTACAATCGCCGGGCTGGGGTTCCCGGGGGAAGGGCCCCCCGGATCCCCCATTTGACGTCGACAGGGTACGTTCAATTGTCGGAGGGCGCCTGGTGGCACACGACCTCAATTTTCTGGTGTGGGTGCCACCCGCGACCGAAACGGGTACGTACAATTGCCGGACTTGGGTTCCCGTGGGGAGGGCCCCACGGAACCCCCCTGCCCCGTCGACAGGGTATGTTCCATTGCCGGAGGCACCGGCAAGTACTGCTAAAAAACAAGGAACTTTGGCATTCAGGACACTCCCGTAACGTAAATATTTGCGTGAATTCCAAAAAACCTATATCAGCATCAACATCGAGTCTGGGGCCAGCCATCCTGCCAATATGAGCTCCCAAATCCTCCTGTTTTCACAAACCATGATTTATTCCGATGGGAGAGCAGAAAATAGGCTAAAAAACCAAGGAATTTTGTCATTCAGGACACTCCCCTAACGCAAATATTTGTGTGAATTCCAAAAAAAAATTATACCAGCATCAAGATCGAGTCTGGGGCTAGCCACCCTGCAAATATGAACTCCCAACTCCTCCTGGTTCACACAGACCATGATTTATTCCGATAGGGGTGCGGAAAAAAACAAGGAAATTTGGCATTCAGGACACTCCCGTAACGCAAACATTTGCGTGAATTTCAAAAAATTCATATCAGCATCAACATCGAGTCTGGGGCTAGCCACCCTGCAAATATGAGCTCCCAACTCTTCCTGGTTCCCACAAACCACGATTTATTCCGACAGGGGTGCGAAAATGCGGGGTGGGGGGTGGGTGGGGGGGGGGGGCGGGGTACACAATTTCCATTGTCCCCCTCCCCCCAACCCCCCCACCCCCTTCTCCAACACCTTTCAGGGATAATAATAATAATAATAATAATAATAATAATAATAAATAATAATAATAAATAATAATAATAATAATAATAATAATAATAATAATAATAATAATAATAATAATAATAATAATAATGATAACTAGGGGCTGCGCCAACACCTGAAGGATGGTTTGCAGTGCGCTTCCCCCCCTCCCTCCCCTCCACCCCCTCTATTCCCATCGTCGCTTTTCCTCTCATTCTCACTTGCACAACTTTTACAGCCTTGGAGCAATCTCAGCCATTCATATTGGCACTACTTCATCATTTAATTATAATTTGATAATTTCAACTATATCCCCAAAAAAGATGCTCGTGACAAGCTTGCAAAAACACAAGAATCAGCTCTAAACCCCTCTGGCATAAATCTTAGAGCCTTGGAGCATTCTTAGCTATTTATTAACTGGTTCACTACCTGGATCGCGTCCCGAGGTTGTGAAAACAAAAAAAATCAGCCTCTCAACCCTTCTAACCTTTGGAGCCTTGGAGCATCCTCAGCCATGCAATTACGGGGCTGGGGTTCCCGGGGGGAGGGCCCGGACCCCCCCCCCCCCCCCCCCCCCCCTTCGTTTCCCGTTGTATTGCAGGAGGCAACCAGCATAAACCCTGCTGGCACAACTCCTAGAGCCTTGGAGCATTCTCAGCCATTCATTTTTGTCTGCAGGGCTGAGGTTCCCGGGAGGAGGGCCCCCCCGAACCCCCCCCCCCCCCCCCCCCCCCCCTCCCTTTCCCGTCGAAGGGTACGTTCAATGGCAGGAGGCACCGGCGTACTGCCCAAAAAATCCAGCATCCACATCGAGTCTGGGGGTAGCCACCCTGTCAATATGAGCTCCCAACTCCTCCTGGTTCCCACAAACCATGATTTATTCCGACAGGGGCGCAGAAATGGGTAAGAAAAACTTTACCAGCATCCACATCGAGTCTGGGGCTAGCCACCCTGTCAATATGAGCTCCTAACTTCTCCTGGTTCCCACAAACCATGATTTATTCCGACAGGGGCGCAGAAATGGGGTAAAAAAAACAAGGAATTTGCGCATTCAGGACACTCCCCTGACGCAAATATTTGCGTGAATTCCAAAAAAAATTATGTCAGCATCAACATGGAGTCTGGGGCTAGCCGCCCTGAAAATATGAGCTCCCAACTCCTCCTGGGTCCCACAAACCATGATTTATTCCGACAGGGGTGCGGAAACGTGCGCGGGGGGGGGGGGGTACACAATTTCCATTTTCCCCCTCCCCCCAAACCCCCTACCCCCTACTCCCTCAGGGATAATAATAATGAGCTTTTCATGATCTGTCGACCACCGTTCTGCACGAGTTTTTCTTATGTGGCTGTCTATGCTGCGCTGAAATGCCTTGCCTTCCATTATTCTCCGTAATTTTACACGGGTAGGCAAATTGTTGCTGCTTATGTGACTCCCACGACACAGTTGGGTAGGGCCGTCTCATACTCTCATACTTGCGCGTTGCTCTGGGGAAAGTCCAGAGCTCGCAGTAGCCCGGAAGGCACGACCAGCCCGTGTCCAGCTCTCCCACTGCCTTTGCAGCACCTCGAAACATTGCTTGTATCATGCAGATTCGAAGAGGAAGTCTTTCAAGAAGGGGACAGGGACCAGGGCAGCAACGACAGGCAGCTCTATCGAGTCGTCGGAGAGGTTAGTCAGGCTACTGCTGGCTGCCGTCACCAACGGCAGCCTGGCCAATGCCAGCTGGGTCGCCGACCTCAACTTGCACGACGTGACCATCTCTGTCGGAAACGGTATACTCTCTTCGTATACAAGGGAGCCCTGTCTGTTATATACCAACGAAACCTCCCGCGGTGTGCCTTGGCTATAATCCCAGCTGTACCTTGACACCTTCGAGAACTTCCGGCAGCACTGCATCCAGATAGTACACTTCTAAGTGTGTATGTACATGGATTTACCGTTACTACCGTTACATGTAATGATTGTATACATATCTTTGTATGCATAGTTTTGAAAATATTTATGCGTTTCATTTATGTAACTATGAATATGAGAGCCACTTCTGCCGGCAAGGGTAAAATGAAGATATGTACTGCTAGCTTCTGATGAACATGATGCATGATAGAAACGCTCACATGGCTCTCTCTCTCTCTCTCTCTCTCTCTCTCTCTCTCTCTCTCTTTCTCTCTCTCTCTCTCAATCTCTCTTTTTCTCTCTCTTCCTCCCCCCCCCCCCCCCCCCCCCTTTCTCTTTCACACACGCAGACACACTACTTACGCATCTGTGTCCCGCAGTTCTGGTGAACGGTATGTGCTATATCGCAACTGGCGTGTGGTGTGCAGAGTTTTCGGTGCTGCTGTTGCTGACTGGCCTGGCGAATCTGCCTTCCAAGCACCAAGTCGCCTCAATCGCCCAGGTCGTTGCCCAAGAGCACCCACATGCTCCTGCTGGATCGAGTACATATTGCTCTCTGCTACTGGCAGGACATCGCAGCAGCGTTGTGGCTCAGTACAGCTTTGGTGACGGTGAAGTTTATTGAGGCGGCGGCTGAACGGCGGCGGTTGCAGCAACAACCCATCCTTTGTTCTGTAGCTGTCTACAACGGTATCCCTCTGTCTCAATTCTATATTTGTGCACATTTTTATACACATACGTATGCATGCATTTTTCACATAAATAACCCAAGTTTCTTTGAGGTTATTGTTATACCATGCAATATCATTTAATAGATAGTAATATATATGCATACACACAAGTGCATGTATGGCATATGTTTGTATCAGTGTGTGTGTGGGTGTTGTGTAAATGAGTGAGTGTATATATGTATGTATTTTTTATGTATATGATTTAAAATGTTGGGATGGAATCTTGGATCTCTATGACAAAAACCCCATATAGAGAAATGAAGATAAACGCTCGCTAGTCGTCATGGTAGATGGAGAGGCACTGTGTAGTAAGGAAGTGTACACAAGGAGAAAGAGCTGCTCCGTTTGCTGGCCGTTCCTCACATTTGGTTGTCTTCGTCCATTTTTCATGCTTTTCCGCTCTCTCTCTCTCTCTCTCTCTCTCTCTCTCTCTCTCTCTCTCTTTTTTTTTTTTTTTTTTTCTTTTTTTTTCTGGCTTCTGAATGTACGCCCATAAACGAGTTTTTGTCCATTGCTCAATTTTCCGCCCCTTCGTTTTCCGTTTGCGAAAAGGAAAGAAAGACAAGCGTTGCTTCGAGATTCTTTCATGGGCAAGGTTGTGTTGGCGTATTGTGTGCCTTGTGTGATGAAACGCGGGCAGCGTGCGCGCGGGACTGCGGCGCGTCGACGGGCAGCGTATGCGGGGGGTTCGTGTGCGACGACGGCGCGCCCTCCACCAGCGGCGACCGCTGCGAGCCACCTCCCGCATCCCGCTGCAGCGGCACACGTACCTCGCTGCGCCTCGCTCATCTATCAGCCTATCTACCCAGCTGCCCGTCTATTCATATATCTCTCTTCTAGCTGCCTAATTCCGTTCCCTCGTCTAATCCGTTGTGTATTCTGTTATATTTGCAAGGGTTAGATGCTTCTTTCTGCGTGTCTCTTGCATTCACGAATATATCAGCGATTGAAGGGATCAGGATGTATAGCTAGATAGATAGATAGATAGATAGAAAGATAGATAGATAGATAGATAGATGGATAGATGGATGTGCAAATGGATAGAAAGAATAAATAATTGGATAGAATTTAGGAACTTCAGTAAAGAATTGAAGATATGATACGAGAGGCAAAGATACGGTAATTTTTTTGGGGAGAAATTACCGCAAAGACCGCGAAAGCTTCATCGCTTTCGCCTCCCGGCTTACTTTTCAACTTGTGCAGGACAATAAACTAGGTGTGAGAAAGCTGGTTGCTAGTGCCTAGGTCTGCCTGCAACGCGCTGTTCGGCGATTTCTGCTTCGCGTGTGTGCCGGACGCCTGCACTGGCTGCCTTGCCGGGTCGTCTCTGTCCGCAGACCTGCAAGCTTGCACTGGTCATACGCTTTGTTTTCACCTCTCGTCCAAAGTGCATCTTGGTGCTAATTCGTTCAATTTCTTGGGATGGACAGATTGCCAAGGAAACTGTTTGGCCTGCAACGCGAATACCAGCCACTGTTACAAGTGCCCCTCGGGATATAGAATCGACGGACCTGACTGCGCACGTAAATCCTCCTGCTCCTCCGCCCTCGCAAAAGCATACCCCGCACACTGTTCTTTCTTCTCCATTCATGTCCCTGTTTCTCTCTTCCTTTATGTCGTTCTGTGTTTCCTCTTCTCTTTTTTCAAACCTCTCCCTCGCCTCTGTCTCTCTCTCTCTCTCTCTCTCTCTCTCTCTCTCTCTCTCTCTCGTTCTTTTTCTCTTTATCTACTTGCTATCGTCTCTAGGTTTTTGTATGTATCATGTGATGACAGAAAATGTCACGAACATGATTGCAAGTATGCTGTCCTGTCCGTTGAATAGAGTGTGGCGTTCCATTTTGCAAGTCCTGCAGCAGCGGAGTGGATACCTGTGACGAGTGTGACGTTGGTTACTTCAAAGCCCAAGGCGTGTGCATAGGTTGAGAGAGAGAGAGAGAGAAAGGGAGGAGCAGCAGAGGGAGCGAGAGAAACAGCAAGAAAGTTGAAGTGAACGAACGCATCCAAAAAGTCTTCCAATCTGAGCTAGCAAAGAGGGAAAGAAAAAGACAAGAAGAAGAAGAAGAAGAAGAAGAAGAAGAAGAAAAGAAGATGAAGATGTTGATGATGATGATGATGACGATGATGATAATGAAGATGTTGAGGTGACGAAGAAGTTTCAGGAATTATGAAGGTAGCAGGAACCGAGTAGAAATCCAGCTAAAAAGTTTTGGGGCTTAGTATTTTATTGCAATTGCTAGGTTGTGAGAATGTACATCCCCAGTGCACGGTCTGCGACCTGCAGCTGGGTGGAGTCAGCTGCTTAGAATGTCGGCGGGGTTTCGGTCTCATAGCCGGCGTCTGTAAAGGTCAGTCAAACAGGCAGAGAAGGGATCAGGGAAGGCGGGGCAATCATACGCAAAATTTTATTTACATGCTATGTAAAAAACGATATTAGCAGTCAACAATATCCTGCGTACTTACGCACAACCCTTTTACACAGTGAAAATTTATTCAAATAAAATGTTATGGCAAGCTTATCATCGTTAATGAGTACACTTATTTTAGGGAAATGTAGGTCGGATATTACGTGTGGGAAATATAGGTAGGACAGGTGGGTATGTATGTAATTTATGTAATTTATGTATGTATGCATACGTACGTACGTATCTATGCATTTGTCTATATGCCTGGCGGATATGTGGGTGTGTAGGTACGTGTGGGAAAGCTTGCTTGTATTCGCACACAAGAATCAAACATTTATTGATTAACTAAGGTTGAGTTAGGTAAGGGTCAGAACGTCAAGATTGTGAGTTAGTTTTCTCTTTGACCCGCAGTTCCCTTGTCACAGTCCGAATAAGGGGTAGCACGTGTTTTCCCTCGCCCCAATACACACACACACACAAACACAAACACCCATACACCGCCACCTTGGCCTCTCGTCGGAATGAATCATAGATCGCGGCAACTAGTACGAATTCGGAGCTCTTTTTGAACCACCAGAAAAGGGGTGGCAGAGGCTAGTGCATGTGAACGCATAGTCACATTCAACACACACAAAAACAAACAAACAACAAGAAATCCATACATTTATAAAATTGTATTTAGCCACATTTTGTCTTAAGATTTCAAAATAGGAAAATCTTCCTTTTATTACAAATTGCTGCATGGCAACTCACAGTATGTGAATTCATTCTTGTTCTTTTTCTACTTTTCATGGGCGCGTGGTCTTCTGCTTCGTGCAGACTGCAGGCAAGTCGATCTTAACTGCAAAGTCTGCGACCTCTGGCGCAGAATTCCTTCCGATATGGAGGAAGCTATGGTGGACGCTGTCTGTGACGAATGCAGGCAGGGCTTCGGCTTAGGTTTGAGTAATGTCAGTCAAAAGGTTATGTGTCACGGTCTCTCTCTCTCTCCCCCCCCCCCCCCCCCCCCTCTCTGTCTGTCTGTCTGTCTGTCTCTCTCTCTGTGTGTGTCTGTCTCTCTCTCTCTCTCTCTCTCTCTCTCTCTCTCTCTCTCTCTCTCTCTCTCTCTCTCTCTTTACCTACCCAATTCAAGGGTTTTGTCTATCTCACGCAATCGTATGTTGCTTGAGTTTTTGAGTATATAACCTTTCTGGTTGATGCAGATTGTCATCTCTTTGATCCGAACTGCGCCGCGTGCGACTCGACGAAATGTACTCAGTGCGACTCAAGTTGGTATTTGAGTGAAAACGGAACCTGTGAGGGTCACACTTGTTTGCTACTTTGTTGCTTGCGAGGCTCCATAAGTAGTATGTGAAGGTTCTCTTGAATATCTTAGGAAATAAACTTGTAAATGTTATACTTCCATATCATGTTGTCTATTATGAAACAATCTGTGAATGCCTTCGGAACTGCCAGCCAAGGAAAGTCGCACGTGTTTTGTTGGATATTATATTATAGTCAATTGTTTACATAAATGTATATGTTTTTGTAAAAGTATATGTATATGTATATGTATATGTATTTGTATACTGTATATGTTTATGTATATGCATGTGCATATGCATATGTATATGTATATGTATATGTATATGTATATGTATATGTACATGTATATGTATATGTATATGTATATGTATATGCATATGTATATGTACGTATGTTTTTTAATGTGTCAATTTATGTACGTATGAACGTATTTTCAACTTTTTGTGACATATAATCTTTTTAGACTGTTCTTCGCGCATTCCTAATTGCAAAAGTTGTTTTTCATCGGTGGAGAACAGCGATATCACCTATTGCACGGAGTGTCAGCCTGGTTTCGGCCCTGCATTCGGCGTTCTTGAGAACGGTGTTGGACAAGAGCCTGTGTGCCAACGTCACTCTCTCTCTCTCTCTCTCTCTCTCTCTGCACCTAGTGTTATGATGCTGGTTTTCCTAATGTTCTCGCTGGGTATGATAATTCGTGGTAATACCAATAGCTCTGCTCCTACTACCTACAACAACTACAACACCAACAACAACAACACCAACAACACCAACACCAACAACAACAACAACAACAACAATAACAACAACGACAACAACGACAACAACGATGACTACTACTACTACTACTACTACTACTACTACTACTGCTACTACTACTACTACTACTACTACTACTACTACTACTACTACTACTAGTTTTGGCATTATTGTTACTATTATTATTATTATCCCTGAAAGGTGTCGGGAGTAGGGGGTGGGAGGTTTGGGGGTAGGGGAAAATGGAAATTGTGTACCCCACCCCCACCCTCAAACACCTGCATTTTTGCACCCCTGTCGGAATAAATCATGTTTTTTGGGAACCAGGAGGAGTTGGAAGATCATATTTGCAGGGTGGCTAGCCCAGACTCGATGTTGATGCTGATATGATTTTTTTTTGGAATTCACGCAAATATTTGCATTAGGGGAGTGTCCTGAATGCCAAAGTTCCTTGCTTTTTTTTCACCCCCATTTCTGAACCCTTGTCGGAATAAATCTTGGTTTGTGGGAACCAGGAGGAGTTGGGAGCTTATATTTGCAGGGTGGATAGCCCCAGACTCGATGTTGATGCTGATATGATTTTGTTGGAATTCGCGCAAGTATTTGCGTTAGGAGAGTGTCCTGAATGTGGAAACTCCTTGCTTTTTTCACCTCATTTCTGCACCCCCTGTCGGAATAAAGTATAGTTTCTGGGAACCAGAAGGAGTTAGGAGCTCATACTGACAGGGTGGCTAGCCCCAGACTCGATGTTGATGCTGACATAGTTTGTTCGGAATTCACGCTAATATTTGCGTTAGGGGAGTGTCCTGAATGCCAAAATTCCTTGTTTTCTGGTAGTACTTGCCGGTGCCTCCTGCAATTGAACGTACCCTGTCGACGGAAGGGTTGGTCCGGGGGGCCCTTCCCCTGGGAACCCCAGCCCTGCAATTGTACGTACCCAAAACAAATTAGCTGGCACAAAAATGAATGGCTGAATGCTCCAAGGCTCTAAGAGTTGTGCCAGCAGGGTTTATGCTGGTTTCCTCCTGCAATTGAACGTACTCTGTCGACTGTGGAAACGGGGGGGGTCTGCCCCCCCCCCCCCCCCCCCCCCCACACCCCGGGGAACCCCCCCCCCCCCCCACACCCCGGGGAACCCCAGCCCCGTGATTGCATGTACCCAAGCGAATTAGCTGGTACCAAAATGAATGGCTGAGAATGTTCCAAGGCTCCAAAAGTTGTGCCAGAACAGTTCAGTGGCTGAATTTTCTGGTTTTCACAACCTCGGGACGCGCTCTAGGTAGTGAACCAGTTGAAATAGAGATTTACGAACATTCTGGCAAAGTAGTGCCAAAGTGAATTTCTGAGAAAGCTCCAAGGCTCTAAGAGTCATGCCAGAGTTTAGAAGCTGATTCTTTGTATTTTTTGCAAGCTTGTCACCACTTTTTATGGATATAGTTGAAATTATGAAATTCTAATGTAATGATAAAGTATGAATGGCTGAGATTGCTCCAAGGCTGTAAAAGTGTACACGTGAGAATGAGAGGAAAAACGACGATGGGAAGGGGGGTAGATTGTGTGTGTGAGTGTGGGGGGGGGGGGGGGTTGGTGGCTGTGCGCAAAGCGCACCGCAAACCATCCTTTCAGGGGGGGGGGGGGGGTGGCTGTGCGCAAAGCGCACCGCAAACCATCCTTTCAGGTGTTGGCGCAACACCTAGTTCTTCTTCTTCTTCTTCTTCTTCTTCTTCTTCTTCTTCTTCTTCTTCTTCTTCTTCTTCTTCTTCTTCTTCTTCTTCTCTTTCTTCTTCTCTTTCTTCTTCTTCTTCTTCTTCTTCTTCTTCTTCTTCTTCTTCTTCTTCTTCTTCTTCTTCTTCTTCTTCTTCTTCTTCTTCTTCTTCTTCTTCTTCTTCTTCTTCTTCGTCTTCTTCTTCGTCTTCTTCTTCTTCTTCTTCTTCTTCTTCTTCTTCTTCTTCTTCTTCTTCTTCCTCTTCTTCTTCCTCTTCTTCTTCTTCTTCTTCTTCTTCTTCTTCTTCTTCTTCTTCTTCTTCTTCTTCTACTTTTTCTTCTTCTTCTTCTTCTTCTTCTTCTTCTTCTTCTTCTTCTTCTTCTTCTTCTTCTTCTTCTTCTTCTTCTTCTTCTTCTCCCTGAAAGGTGTTGGGAGTAAGGGGTGGGGGATTGGGGGGAGAGGGAAAATGGAAATTGTGTACCCCCCACCCCCGCATTTTCACACCCCTGTCGGAATAATTCATGGTTTGTGGGAACCAGGAGGAGTTGGGAGCTCATATTTACAGGGTGGCTAGCCCCACTTGATGTTGATGCTGGTATGATTTTTTTGGAATTCACGCAAATATTTGCGTTAGGGCAGTGCCCTGAATGCCAAAATTCCTTTTTTTTTTTGCACCCCTGTCGGAATAAATCATGGTTTGTGTGAAGCAGGATGATTTGGGAGCTCATATTGACAGGATGGCTAGCCCCAGACTCGATGTTGATACTGATTTAATTTTTTTTGGAATTCACGCAAATATTTGCGTTAGGGGTGTCCTGAATGCCAAAATTCCTTGTTTTTTGGGAGTACTTGCCGGTACTTCCGGCAATTGAACGTACCCTGTCGACGGGGAAGGGGGGTCCGGGGGGTCCTCCCCCCGGGAACACAAGCCCTGCAATGGTACGTACCCGTTTTGGTCGCGGGTGGCACACACACCAGAAAGTTGAGTCTTTTTGCCACCAGGCGCCGTTTGCGCTTACCAGAGGAGTAAGCGGCTGATATTTGGTGTATCTGACACTTCTTGATGAGCTCTCTTCGATAATATAAAAACTGTGGTGCTGGGTGGCGTAAAAACCAGAAATTTAGGTTTTTGCGTCACCAGGCGCCGTTCGCGCAGACCATAGGGATTTTGAGGCTGATGTTTGGTGTACCCGACACCTCTCGATGAGCACTCTTCGGAGATCCAAAAGTTTTGGTGCCGGGTGGCACAAAAACCAGACATGTTAGGTTTTTGTGCCACCAGAGCTGATACTTGCGTTCTGCTTGTACCTCCGGCAATGGAACGTACCCTGTCGACGGGGAAGGGGGGGTCCGGGGGGCCCTTCCCCCCGGGGACCCCAGCCCGGCAATTGTACGTACCCCACGCGAATTAGCCTGTACCAAAATGAATGGCTGAGAATGCTCCAAGGCTGTAGTGCCGGAAGGGTTTATGATATCGGTTATCTCCGGCAATTGAACGTACCCTGTCGACTGTGCAAAGGGGGGGTCCGGGGGCCCTCCCCCCGGGAACCCCAGCCCCGCAATTGTACGTACCCGAAGCGAATTTGCCGGCACCAAAATGAATGGCTGAGATTGCTCCAAGGCTGTAGAAGTTGTGCATGTGAGAATGAGAGGAAAAGCGACCTTGGGAAGAGGAAGGGGGGGGGCGGGGGGGGAAGATGCGCGAAGCGCACCGCAAACCATCCTTTCAGGTGTTTGTGCAGCCCCTAGTTATTATTATTATCCCCGAAAGGGGGTGGGGGGTTTGGGGGGAGGGGAAAAATGGAAATTGTGTACCCCCCTACCCACCCACCCCCTGCATTTTCGCACCCCTGTCGGAATAAATCATGGTTTGTGGGAACGAGGAGGAGTTGTGAGCTCATATTTGCAGGGTGGCTAGCCCCAGACTCGATGTTGATGCTCACATAATTTTTTTGGAATTCACGCAAATATTTGTGTTAGGGGAGTGTCCTGAATGCCAAGTTCCTTTTTTTTAAAAGCCTATTTTCTGCACCCTCGTCGGAATAAATCATGCTTTGTGTGAACCAGGAGGAGTTGGGAGCTCATATTGACAGGGTGGCTAGCCCCAGACTCGATCTTGATGCTGATATAATTTTTTGGAATTCACGCAGATTTTTGCGTTAGGGGAGTGTCCTGAATGCCAAAATTCCTTGTATTCTAGCCTATTTTCTGCACCCTCGTCGGAATAAATCATGGTCTGTGTGAACCAGGAGGAGTTGGGAGTTCATATTTGCAGGGTGGCTAGCCCCAGACTCGATCTTGATGCTGATATAATTTTTTGGAATTCACGCAAATATTTGCGTTAGGGGAGTGTCCTGAATGCCAAAATTCCTTGTTTTTTAGCCTATTTTCTGCTTTCCCATCGGAATGAATCATTGTCGGAGCCAGGAGGAGTTGGGAGCTGATACTTCCGTTCTGTTGGTACCTCCGGCAATTGAACGTACCCTGTCGACGGGGGGTCCGGGGGGCCCTTCGGGCTGGGGTTGGGGGGAGGGTGCGAAAGCGCACCGCAAACCATCCTTTCAGGTGTTGGCGCAGCCCCTAGTTATTATTATTATTATTATTATTATTATTATTATTATTATTATTATTATTATTATTATTATTATTATTATTATTATTAGTGGCACCGCGATAGCCCAGTGGTTAAGGTCTACCATCTGGGACCTGTCGCCAGTTCGATTCCCGTCGGTGCCAGTATTTTCAAAGGATATTTTCTTTGAAAGTATTGGTCTGTCTGGAAGGCTTGGAGTTGCCTTGCGGGGGCGTCAGTAGAGTTTATCGTCAAATCTTCGTACTCCCCTCGCGGGTGAGACGATGGAGGCACATGCGCAGAAATGCATTCGCCATTGACAGAGAAGCTATTATTATTATTATTATTATTATTATTATTATTATTATTATTATTATTATTATTATTATTATGGACACCGTGATAGCCCAGTGGTCAAGTTCTACCATCTGGGCCCCGTCGCCAGTTCGATTCCCGTCGGTGCCACCAGTATTTTCATTGAACATACCGGTCTATTTCTGGACCAGTATTTTCATTGAACATACCGGCCCGTCTGGAAGTGTTGGAACTGCCCTTGCGGGGGTGTCATTAGAGCTTATCGTCAATTCTTCGTACTCCCCTCACGGGTGAGACGATGGAGGCGCATGTGCAGAAATGCATCAGCCATTGACAGAGAAGCACTATTATTATTATTATTATTATTATTATTATGGACACCGTGATAGCCCAGTGGTCAAGTTCTACCATCTGGGCCCTGTCGCCAGTTCGATTCCCGTCGGTGCCACCAGTATTTTCATTGAACATACCGGTCCGTCTGGACCAGTATTTTCATTGAACATACCGGTCCGTCTGGAAGTGTTGGAACTGCCCTTGCGGGGGTGTCAGTCGAGCCTATCGTCAATTCTTCGTACTCCCCTCACGGGTGAGACGATGGAGGCGCATGTGCAGAAATGCATCAGCCATTGACAGAGAAGCACTATTATTATTATTATTATTATTAAATCTGCCTTGGAGTGTTGACTGTGACATATTTGAGGGAAATCCCGATGAAAAAACCTAGTCACACTTGCTGAACAGAGTTCCAGCCCAATGGCCTCAAGGCGTTAAACTGTGACGCCAACTCATAACCCTTTGGTGGTAGATGCTGGGGAGGAGGGTCGTTGCGCGCGTAAAAGATCTTAAACTCCGCATATGCTGGTTGATAGCCCAGGACCCAGCAGACACCAGATTGTTATGGGTGGGGTTTCGAGGCAGCTCTAGCAACCGCGCTTGGTGTATGCACTTGCACATTCGGTGACGTCTTGCAAGAGGTTACTGGGACTGCGGAATAACCTCGGCTTAGTGCAGTCTTGCCCTCAGGAGCTCCATCGGTGGCCCCGATCATCAGGCGAGAGACTGACACGGGGGGGTGGAGGACCTCGAACAAGGGTATTGGAGGCTTATGTCCGTTGAGGATATGCCATTAGCTGCCGCCTCAGATATAGTATTACTATTATTATGGACACCGTGATAGCCCAGTGGTCAAGTTCTACCATCTGGGCCCTGTCGCCAGTTCGATTCCCGTCGGTGCCACCAGTATTTTCATTGAACATACCGGTCCGTCTGGAAGTGTTGGAACTGCCCTTGCGGGGGTGTCATTAGAGGCTATCGTCAATTCTTCGTACTCCCCTCACGGGTGAGACTATGGAGGCGCATGTGCAGAAATGCATCAGCCATTGACAGAGAAGCACTATTACTATTATTATTATTACTATTATTATTATTATTATTATTATTATTATTATTATTACTATTATTATTAAGGGAGTACATAGGCCATCGGTCCCTTTCCATGGGCTGATTGGTATAAAGCTCCTAGAGTAATGTTCTATGCCGTCACTTCCTTTATTCCACCGATTGGTGTGGAGACTTTCCTTATGGAATGGAGGACTGGATGCACATGGCCTTTTGGCTCAGCAATTGGCAGACGATACATACATACTATTATTATTATTATTATTATTATTATTATTATTATTATTATTATTATTATTATTATTATTATTATTATTATCACTGAAAGGTGTTTGGAGTAGGGGGTGGGGGTTTTGAGGGAGGGGGAAAATGGAAATTGTGTACAACACCCCCCCCCCCCCCTTTTCCGCACCCCTGTTGGAATAAGTCATAGTTTGCGGGAACGAGGAAGCTCATATTTGCAGGGTGGCTAGCCACACACTCGATGTTGATTCTGATATAATTTTTTTGGAATTCACGCAAATATTTGCGTTAGGGCAGTGTCCTGAATGCCGAAATTCCTTGTTTTTTTGGCACATTTTTGCACACCCTGTCCTATAAATCATGGTTTGTGTGAACCAGAAGGAGTTGGGAGCTCATATTGACAGGGTGGCTAGCCCCAGACTCGATGTTAATGCTGATATAATTTTTTTTTTTTTTTTTTGAGTTCGCGCAAATATGTCCGTTAGGTGAGTGCCCTGAATGCCAAAATTCCTTGTTTTTTTGATAGTACTTGCCGGTACCTCCGGCAGTTGAACGTACCCTGTCGAAGGGATTGGGGGGTCCGTGTGGCCCTCCCCCCAGGAACCCCAGTCCTGCAAGGGTACGTAGTCGTGTTCGTCGCGGGTGGCACACAAACCAGAAAATTGAGGTCTTTGTGCCCACCAGGCACCGTCTGCGCACACCAGAGGGATTTAGCGGCTGTTATTTGTTGTATCTGACACTTGTTGATGAGCCCTTTTCGAAAATATTAGAACTGTGGTGCCTGGTGGCATAAAAACCAGAAAATTCAGGTTTCATCATCATTATCATTATTATTATTATTATTATTATCATTATTATTATTATCATTATTATCATTATTATTAATAATATTAGGGAGTACATAGGCCATCGGTCCTTTCCATGGGCTGATTGGTATAAAGCTCCTAGAGTAATGTTCTATGCCGTCACTTCCTTTATTCCACCGATTGGTGTGGAGACTTTCCTTATGGAATGGAGGACTGGATGCACATGGCCTTTTGGCTCAGCAATTGGCAGGAGATACACTATTAATATTATTATTATTATTATTATTATTATTATTATTATTATTATTATTACTATTACAGCCCAATGGCCTCAAGGCGTTAAACTGTGACGCCAACTCATAACCCTTTGGTGGTAGATGCTGGGGAGGAGGGTCGTTGCGCGCGTAAAAGATCTTAAACTCCGCATATGCTGGTTGATAGCCCAGGACCCAGCAGACACCAGATTGTTATGGGTGGGGTTTCGAGGCAGCTCTAGCAACCGCGCTTGGTGTATGCACTTGCACATTCGGTGACGTCTTGCAAGAGGTTGCTGGGACTGCGGAATAACCTCGGCTTAGTGCAGTCTTGCCCTCAGGAGCTCCATCGGTGGCCCCGATTATCAGGCGAGAGACTGACACGGCGGGGTGGAGGACCTCGAACAAGGGTATTGGAGGCTCATGTCCGTTGAGGATATGTCATTAGCTGCATCAGTACGCCTCAGATATAGTAAATCTGCCTTGGAGTGTTGACTGTGACATATTTGAGGGAAATCCCGATGAAAAAACCTAGTCACACTTGCTAAACAGAGTTCCAGCCCAATGGCCTCAAGGCGTTAAACTGTGACGCCAACTCATAACCCTTTGGTGGTAGATGCTGGGGAGGAGGGTCGTTGCGCGCGTAAAAGATCTTAAACTCCGCATATGCTGGTTGATAGCCCAGGACCCAGCAGACACCATATTGTTATGGGTGGGGTTTCGAGGCAGCTCTAGCAACCGCGCTTGGTGTATGCACTTGCACATTCGGTGACGTCTTGCAAGAGGTTGCTGGGACTGCGGAATAACCTCGGCTTAGTGCAGTCTTGCCCTCAGGAGCTCCATCGGTGGCCCCGATCATCAGGCGAGAGACTGACACGGGGGGGTGGAGGACCTCGAACAAGGGTATTGGAGGCTTATGTCCGTTGAGGATATGCCATTAGCTGCATCAGTACGCCTCAGATATAGTATTATTACTATTATTATTATTATTATTTATTGGCACCGCGATAACCCAGCGGTTAAGTTCAGTGCCATCTGGAACTGTCGCCAGTTCGATTCCCGTCGGTGCCAATATTTTTAAAGCTTGTTTTCTTCGAAGGTATTGGTCTGTCTGGAATACTTGGAGCTGCCCTGCGGGGGTGTCAGTGGAGCTAGCGGTCAAATCTTCGTACTCCCTCGCGGTGAGACGATTGAGGCACGTGCAGATTTGCATCCGCCATTGACAGAGAAGCACTATTATTATCATTATTATTATTATTATTATTATTATTATTATTATTATTACTACTACTACTACTACTATTATTATTATTATTATTATTTATTATTATTATAATTATTTATTATTATTATTATTATTATTATATTATTATTATTATTATTATTATTGTTGTTATTATAGTAGTAGTAGTAGTAGTAGTAGTAGCAGTAGTAGCAGTAATAATAGCAGCAGCAGCAACAACAACAGTAGCATCAGGTAGTAGTAGTAGTAGTAGTTGTAGTTGTAGTAGTAGTAGTTGTAGTAGTAGTAGTAGTAGTAGTAGTAGTAGTGGTGATAGTATTAGTGTGGCAGAAGTGGGAATATCTGTAGCAGCAGCAGGAATAGTAGTAGAAGTACTTTTATTCGAGCAAACAAAAAACAGCTAGAGGCTGAGTTTGGCAAACCAAGCTAGCTGTGACAGGAAAACAACGTACATACGGTATTTCAACCAAATACTTCTGAATGATGAATTGCCAGTGCATCCCGGCCCCCCTCCCCCCCCCCCCCCCCCCACCCACCCACCCCCCCCCCGCGCCCGGGAAGGGGGGCGGGGGGGGGGGGGGGACAGAAAGCAAACCCTCTAATGCGACTTAAATAGCAGTAAATCGCTTTCACCACTCTATTCGCATTAGTGCTATCTGAGCAGCAAACTGCCGGGTGTTCCAAAGTCGGTACCGCTGAGATGACTCAGCCCTGGGTTACACAGCATGCAAATATGAGCTTCAGGCACTTCTGGCTGCCGTGTATTCACGAAAATGTCACTCTTGGTAGACGTGGCGTAACAGCGGCTTTCCCTAAATATCACATATGTTTGAATTCTTCATCAGGATGTTTGTGTTTTTCTAGCTTGCGTGCAAGAAGGCTGCGTGCGATGCTGCGAACTCCCGGCTTCCTGCGATGAGTGCGCACCTGGACTGCGATTGCAAGACGGAGCATGCGTTCGTACGTCAGCATGCAAGCGGACATGCATGATTCACAAGACCCACATGATGCAAACATAAATTCACACGTATGTTCATATGTATATAATTTATATATATATATATATATATATATGTATATATATGCATACAATATAAGACATACATGTATGCAAATAGTACAACATGCATGTATACATACATGCACACACACATGCTTGAGAGGTTTTAGTGAACAATTAGTTGAAGTGCCTAGTTTTTGGTTCTGGTTCTTGGTTGCATGGACTGCGGCTCATTTGGACGCTTTTATTTCGAGCTTTCTTACGGGGCTAGGTCACAGATTTCGGACACGAGAAACGGAGGAGAGCGAAGCGCTTGATACATTTGTTCATTGTGCTTAATCGCAAAATGATCTCTCATACCTACATACCTGCACATACCAATACGCAGAATATATATATAGATATATATTTTTTTTACTTAAAAGATATACAAACTACCCACCTAGATAAATACATACATAAGCTCAAATGATCGAAAGGACATGCAATGCATAATTTCTGAAATTCTGTTTACTATAGCTTTGGTGTCATTCTGCAAGAGCGAAGTATGAATTATATGTACACGCTTTTTTCTATGGCTACCATAGGTCACTGTATGACGTTTATAATAATTCGTGCATGTGCCTGGAGCTCTCTGTAAGAATTATTTACCGACAAATTGTTGGTTTCGACTGTAAATATATGCTTTACAATCAATTAC
>WBZZ01003456.1:2500-7500 GCA_019918135.1 Paulinella micropora
TACTTACTTAATTGCTTTACGTACTTACTTACTGACTTGTACTTACTTACTTACTTACCTACCTACCTACTTACACCTAGTCATTTCGGCCGAGTGTTATCTATCTATCTATCTATCTACCTACCTACCTACCTACCTATCTATCTATCTATCCCCCCCCCCCCCCCCGGTAGAACGGCGAGGAACAATCGTTGCGTCCGATGAACAACATCATCATCGTCATGTCCTGCCTCTTCCTCGTTTTCGCCTTCGGGGTCGTCCTGTGCTACGCGCGCAGACAGCAGCAGTTGCGCCAGAAACGGTGCTTACTTACTTACCTACTTTGCTTTGCTTTGCTTGGCTTGGCTTGGCTTGGCTTTGCTTTTCTTTGCTTTTGCTTTTGCTTAACTTTGCTGCTTAGCTTTGCTGCTTAACTTTTCTGAACTTAATTTACCTTTACTTACTTACTTACTTACTACTTACTTACTTACTTACTTACTTACTTGCTTACTTGCTTACTTGCTTTCTTGCTTACTTACTTACTTACTTACTTACTTACTTACTACTTACTTACTTATTTGCTTGTTTACTTACTTACTTACTTACTTACTTACTTACTTACTTACTTACTTAATTGCTTTACGTACTTACTTACTGACTTGTACTTACTTACTTACCTACCTACCCACCTACCTACTTACACCTAGTTATTTCGACCGAGTGCTATCTATCTATCTATCTATCTATCTATCTATCTATCTATCTATCTATCTATCTATCTATCTATCTATATATCTACCTACCTACCTACCTACCTACCTATCTATCTATCTATCTATCTATCTATCTATCTATCTATCTATCTATCTATCTATCTATCTATCTGTCTGTCTGTCTGGCTGTCTCCCGCTATCTATCCACCTATCTATCTATCTATCTATCTATCTATCTATTTATCTATCTATCTATCTATCTATCTATCTATCTATCTATCTATCCTATCCTACCTACCTACCTACCTACCTACCCACCTACCTACCTGCCCACCTACCTACCTACCCATCCATCTATCTCTATACATACATACTTACATACATACATACATACATACATACTCAGGTGGCGTTTCGTAAACAGCAGATGGACCCTGACGGCCCTCCTGTCAACCTCGACCACAACCCCACCTTCAATATCAACTGGAACTACTAGAGAACATTCCAAGCAGAAGTTCCTAACGATGAGCAACGACTTCAAGCGCTTCCATCTCAGTCAATATTTGCATCTACACAACCTGTGTTATGGCTCATTAGAAATCTCTTGGTGAGAGCTTTCAAACGAGCCACTACACTAGCCGCGAAGATCAGAACCGGCTGAGAACGAAGCGTTTGAAATCATTGCTCATTGTGGTCAAGGACAAGGAACTTCTCAGAGTAACATAGCATAATAATATATATCACCGCGCAACATATCTAAGCAAAAATATAAATTTTAATAACTATAATATAATATTAATACTGAGCCGCTGAATACTAATTTAATATTTAATATCTTCCTTAATACGCTCAACTGAATAACTAGGTTCCCACCTTTGATAAAGGTATAGCTTACTAGCTATACTTTTCACGCGGAAGTTCCCTGAGTCCAATTGTAAAAATTGTTCTCTCAATAAAAACGAAGAAGAAGAAGAGTAGTCAAGTGAAGACGGTAGTAGGGCAAAAAATCAGCGAAACTTACACGGTGTGTGCGGTGATCCCCCTGCATTTTCGCCTCACGTCTCATTTCTGGAAGGGGTCACCCCTGGGTTGCCACAAACACACGCACACACACATAAACAAAAGATTTTGATTATGTATGTTGTGTCCTGGATGTATTATCCATACTGACGCCATACTTAGTGGCTATACCTAGCCCACTCTCAACTCATTTTTTCCTCTGATTATTTAGAACATATTGTCAAGTGTTATTACACATCATAACCCAGTTACTCGATGAATCGATCAAGTAAGGCGTTGCATCCAGCTGTTATAATACAGCAAATTCACTGGCGATATTCAATTTAAAAAAAAAAACCAACGTTGGCCTCATTTTTCTCAATCAATATATATTAAGACACGACGAATTTAGTGCATGGTTTGAAAGCCAGTGTCTTTTCTTGAGCTTTCAAACGATGTCATCAGACTTGTCATAGCTCTACAGACGAGGACATTCAAGTTCAAAATCAACTATTAGATTCAAATAACAATCAGAATTCACATTAGTTGAATTTAACTGTAACATTTCGCAAAAATTATATTGATTTTGCGGATGGATATAGCTGTTAAATTGAACCTAGTTTGAATTCTGGTTTTTAAGTTATTCAAATTAGATGGTAGACTTTGACACTTGAACGTCCTCTGCTGTATTAGTGATAGAGAAATTTGAGATCAAAGTTGGGTGATTTTGCTTTGTGAATGTTTCTAGTGATATTGCAATAATATGATTTCCCTTCTTGTTAAGGCTGGAAATCCCTCTGAGAAAATCTGGTCACGTATCAAGAAAGCTCTCACGAGCTGAAAGCAGTTCATTAGTGATTCTTTCTTCATTGACTTGAGTGATTGTACTATATGTAGTCATCACCCCCCGGATAGCAGGTAAAAAGTACAGTTTTTCGGGTGTCAGGTGCACCTAGTTTTTTTCCCAGTATTTCAATATCGTTTGGCAGGATTTGACATAATGTCATTTTATCAGTGGTCGGTGGCCGCTTTCTTTTTCGGCTTCACTGAGCTAATATAACGAGACATCATTCTCCTTTGGGGGATTTGTGTCTGGTTGTATTACAGACTTTTTATCGAGCTATCTTCAGGGATTGTAACATTAGAGTCCCATGCCGGGCCTGTTTGGCAGGATTTGACATAATGCAATTTTATCAGTGGTCTGTGGCCGCTTTCTTTTTCGGCTTCACTGAGCTAATATAACGAGACATCATTCTCCTTTGGGGGATTTGTTTCTGGTTGTATTACTGACTTTTTATCTAGCTATCTTCAGGGATTGTAACATATAAGATGCTCCTAATAAATTGATTGATGTCACCTTCTTCAATAGCAATATTATTAATTATTATTGTATTAATACAAGACTCACTGTGCTGACACTGCTTCTATAATTGTCTTAGATATATAGGGATGTTGATGAAAAAATCTATCTCTTTGAAATTTAATAAAATCATTTCAAAAGTATGTTTCAGGATAGTCAGGAAGACATGCGAAAGCTGGGGTCCGGATATGATGTGCTTGTTGCACATGGTGCATTTGAAACCTGTAGCAAAATGTCCACTAATTGAATGCACTGTGAGAAATGGTTGCTGGAGCCTTAAGTTCATGTAAGCAAGAGGTGCTGCCAACTACATTTTCAGTTGATTTAGAACATGAGTAATAAAAGTACATGACAAATACACCATGAAAGTATGTGTACGAGATGCACAGTGATGTTGTAGTTTGGTAGTAGTGAGTGAAATTTCAAAACAACAAAGAATAGAGACAAGAGGGAACACATACTGCAACTGAATGCATCTGCATACACACATGAGTACTAGAAAAGAAATAAAATGATCTGTATCTGCGTTCGGGTCTCTTATAAGATAGAATGAGTATTTTTTGAGTTGTGGATTCAGTATTTTCGAGTGGCAAAAAAGCCTTGTAGATGTTAGAAGAAGGAAAAGGTAGAAGCAAAAAATATACACAGCAGTTATTGAAACATGACCCAAGAAGTTGGAACTGTGTACCACAGTAAGCTGGGAAAAGCTACAGATGCATTAGTACTAGCATTTCACTGAAAGACATCCCAAATGCACTTTTTCTCTAGCTCTGCCGGCCCGAAGCGTAAAAAGACGGTACTGATACGGGAGACATAGGCATTTTGGAGCCACGACAAACGGTTCACTGCGGATGGAAAACCGTCCATATCATAAGGCTGAATTTCCGATGCACCTTGATGCTATCGCCGCCAGAAGCCTGTATTTACTAGTTTAGAGTGGCGACATTCATAAGTTTCATGCACCTTGATGCCACCGCCGCCAGAAGCCTGTATTTACTAGTTTTAGAGTGGAGACGAAAACTGCCTACACACGCACAAAAAGTCGCTTTTCTTATTTGCTGCTGCCTGTTAGGTTTGGTCTTGTTCATGCATGGCACTACTGTATGTTTATGGTTGTGGCTTGTGGAGTTTCTTCTGGTCTATGAATGAGGGGGGTGGGGTGCGGAGTCTGGTTTGGCTCGACTAGCTTGAGGCTGCATGTCTATGAGGTTGCCAGGCTAGCGCTTGGGCTGGTCCTTATGGATACTGCAGCACTCGGCATAATCGCGTCGCGAGTACGCCACGTCGAGCCTTACTACGCTCTGCACACCACCCTCCTGGCTACGATAGCCTCCGGGTGCGAGTGAATTGCGTTAGGTACTGCAGTTTCCTTAAGGGCTGTCTCACTGACTGTCAATTGATCTCACTTGCGCCCATTGTTAGTTATGTCTTACCTCTGCTGGCGCTTTCCGCTCTTGCCCTCTAGTTCAGTATCGTCTCCCTTGCCCCTGTCTGACCTTGTGTTTGTTTGTTTTTGTTTGTTTTTGTTTGCTTTTAGTGTTTGTCGCTGCCTCTGTTGTTGTCTTTTTGTATTGTTTTTGTTTATTTTGTTTCGCTTGTTTGTTTGTTTTTTGTTGCTTTTGTTTTTTTATTCTTTTCTCTTTTGTGTTTTGTTTTTTATCTTTCCTGTTTTTATTTCTTCGTTCTCTTTTCTTTTCCTGGTTTTTCTTTTTCTCTTTGTTCCTTTCTTTCTTTCTTTCTTTCTATCTTTTTTCTCTTTCTTTTCCCTTCCATCTTACTCTTTCCAGGAGCTTTCTGTTGAACCTTAGTTCCAGATTTCCTTATGAGCTTGTACTGTTGTTCCTTGGAACCAGAATTCTTTTGAATTAAGCTCTTCTTTATTTTTCTCTCGTCTCTTTCTCATTAAACCTTGCTTGCTGTAAAATAATAATAATAATAATAATAATAAT
>WBZZ01003456.1:17500-25000 GCA_019918135.1 Paulinella micropora
TCTCATCTATCTATCTATCTATCTATCTATCTATCTATCAATCCATCCATCCATCTATCTATCTATCCATCTATCCATCAATCCATCCATCCATGCATCCATCCATCCATCCATCTATCTATCTATCTATCTATCTATCTATCTATCTATCTATCTATCTATCTATCTATCTGCTTGGTTTTTTGAAATGGGTGCCATCTGTCGACAGACAGAGAATTAGGGGATGGTGTGGGTGTGCTGGGCCCGTGGTGGGGTGCCTTATGTGTGCCTAGCCATACGCCTATAAGTCACATGCCGAAATAGCGACGGGAAGCACAATCCTGTTCCCTCAGGGTGCCCTTTCTCGCTTGTTGAGCCCGGAATAAAACCCACAGTGCTCTGTCGGTTTATACTAGACTGTCGAACAGTCTCGAAACTCCATCTGCTTACTGGGCCCTCTGTAATGGAGGTGGGAGCTCGTTCTGCAAGGGGCGCTTTATGGAACGAGCCCTGGCCCCGCCTGGTACTAGGGAGGTTTGGTATTGCCTGTATCAGTCCCTTCCGTGCAAACATCACGGCTTAGCTGGGCATCGGGTTAATACTTTACCCACAGACTTCCTGGTTGACGAAATCAGAAGCTCCTTTTTTCTGACATTAGTCGATATTTCATCTATCTATCTATCTTGGTGTGGGAGTGCTGGGCCCGTGGTGGGCACTTTGTGTACCGAGCCATACGCTTATAAGTCCCATGCCGAAAAGCGTGGGGAAGCACAATCCTGTTCCCTCAGGGTGCCCTTTCTCGCTTATTGAGCCCGGATTACAACCCACAGTGCTCTGTCGGTTTATGCTAGATTGCTTGGTTATCGATGCTCTGACCCTACTGAGGCCATTCGAGAAGTCACTGACCCTCCCTTGGGCTTGGTTATGCTCTGCGGACATTGCCACAGTCTCAAAACTCTATCTGCTTACTGGGTCCTCTGTAATGGAGGTGGGAGCTCGTTCTGCAAGGGGTGCTTATGGAACGAGCCCTGGCCCCGCCCGGTGCTGAGGAGGTTTTTGGATTCTCAATGAGAGCTCCTCTGGTTTTTCGCCTGTATCAGTCCCTTCCATGCAAATTCATGGCTTAGCTGGGCATCGGGTCATTGCCCACAGACCTCTTTGGTTGACGAAATCAGAAACTCCTTTTCTGACATTAGTCGAAATCTCATCTATCTATCTATCTATCTATCTATCTATCTATCTATCTATCTATCTATCTATCTATCTATCTATCTATCTATCTATCATCTATCTATCTATGGTCATCAGTGAAGCGTGGATATATGTTTATCATATCCATTCTATATATATGTACACATATATGTAATAATAATATAATGCATATTATGTACGTATGTATACATATGTAATAATAATATAATGCATATTATGTACGTATGTATAAAAATACGTATATATATTCATAATATTTATTCTATTTGTATGCATATTAGTGGAAAATCTACCATGAAAGCAGCGGCTTATATGTTTATCTATCTATCTACCTACCTATCTATCTATCTATCTATCTATCTATCTATCTATCTATCTATTTATCTATCTATCTATCTATCTATATCTATCTATCTATCTATATCTATCTATCTATATCTATCTATCCATCTATCTATCTATCTATCTATCTATCTATCTATCTATCTATCTATCTATCTATCTATCTATCTATCTATCTATCTATCTATGGCCATTTGGCTATGCGACGCTCCTAGACTAAACTGAACATATCTATCTATCTATCTATCTATCTATCTATCTATCTATCTATCTATCTATCTATCTATCTACCTATCTATCCATCTATCTATCTATATGTTTCACGCAAAAATAAATAAATAAATAAATAATAAATAAATTTTTTTAAAAAATAAAAAATAAAAAACTGGTTCTGCGGCCAACATGTTTTGCGAAAGAATAGTGGGTGTTGCGAACGAATAAGTTTGCGAAAAACAGCGAGTGTTGCGGCGCATCTTTCGCCAAAACAGCGGATGTTGCGAACAAATATGTGTTGCTTAAAAACAGTGGTTGTTGCGTCCAAATATCAAATATGTTTGGCTAAAAAATAGCAGGGGTTGCGGCCAAATATTTGTGCGAAAGAACAGCGGATTTTGCGTCCAAATAAATTATGAATCCTAAATTACCTGTTTGACAGTATGAGAGCAAGATGGTGACATCCTATTTCACAAGGGTGCAACTATGAAGTGTTTTTAATCGCAAGCAAGCAAGCAAGCATGCAACCAAGCATGCAAGAAAGCACGCAAGCAAGCAAGCAAAGCACGCAAAACAAGCAAGCAAAGCAAGCAAGCAAAGCAACAAAACAGCAAGCAAGCAAGCAAGCATGCAAGCATGCACTGGCCTGCATACTACTTACTTAGTTACTTGCTTGCTTGACCAGGAGGCCGGCAAGGACTGGACCTGGCAAGGATCCTGGAGCTGTCCAACGAGAGCAAAAAGGCAGTGGAGGTGTCCGGCGAGGGCGATGCCATCATCCTACTGGGTATCACCGGCTGCGGCAAAACCACCGCGACACACTACCTCGGCGGTGGAACGATGATCCTCTACTCGCCCGATGGCACCACCCGGAAGAGAGTTGAGTGCAAGGACCAGTTCGAGGGCGCACAGATCGGGTTCGGAGCGGCCTCCGTCACCCGGTACGTCAAGGCATTTCGGGCCATCCCGGAATACGGAAATGTCTGGGTGGTGGACCCGCCGGGTTTTGGTGACTCGGCGGGGGCTGAGGTTGATATCGCCAACGCCGTGGGCACCCAGTACGCCTTCAGGTTGGTGAAGAGTGCGCGGCCGGTTCTGCTGCTCAACATCAATGAGCTGATAGTCGCCAGGGCCAGGAGTGTGGTGCAGGTGATCAAGGTTTTGAACGACTGGTTCCACCCGATCCAAGACTACTACCCGGACTACCTGACTATCTTCTTCACGCATTTGACCGAGGACGACAAGGCACAGGCAGTTCGCAATGTGCTCGACGTGCTGAAGGAAGTGGCGACGACGCTCAATTATAAGACACTGGACATCAGTGAGGAGGAGGCGGCGGATCTCAAGTACCTGATCGAAAAGCTGCTGGAGGTTGCCGAACGCGTCAAGGAGGATTGCATCCTTTTCCCCTACCCGCCCACCCAGCCCGCCCACTACCTGAAGCTACTGCTGCAGAAGGAACCCATCCCCAGAAACAAGCTGGTGCAGACGATTCCAATTTCACAAGAGAACAAGACGGCGCTGTCGAACCAGTGCGGCAACCTCTTGTTCGAAAGTCAAGACCACCTTGACAACGACGAGTTCCAGGAGCTAGAGAAGAAGCTGGATGTGCTGCGCGGGCTGATGGAGGGCACAGGCCTCCCCCTCCTGGAAGATAAGTACAAGGAGATCACAGGGAAAGTGGAAGCAGCGTTCGATAACCAGCTAAAAAGCTTGCGTAGCAGCCTGGCCAAACAGAACTACCACGTGGCCAAGCATCTACTGGCCTTGAAAGCCATGGGCTGTCTCTCAAAGCACGTCACGGGGGATCGGCGGGGCGCCTTTGAGAACGCGAAGAAGGATCTGGAGGATCATATGCTGGAACTGGGAGAGGCGGCCAAAGACGGCAAACAGCCCGTCGCCACTGTGGCGGGCAGCTTGGATTGCATGCGGCAAGTGCACCAGCACCTTCAAGACTTCCTGAGGAAAGGCGTGGCGGAGGATTACTACAACTCCCTGCGCTGCCTCCTGGAACGCCTTCAAGTCCGGTTTGAAACAGCCAAGCGGGTCATCGGGACACTGGATGCCCAAGACTTTGCCATCGCCGAAGAAGGCTTGACGAACGAGCCTTTCCCTGCTGGCTTCAAGAGTCCCGAGGCCATGGTCCAGCTCGGGTCCAAGCCCGCTTTCCCCGAAGGCCAGACCGTCGACGTGCTGGAAGCGGCGATGGCGGACTTGAAGCAATGGGCGGTGATGGAAGCACACAAAGCAGCCACCGTACAGCACCCTACAACGCAGGTCTCGTTTGCCGAGGCCATGGGCTGGTACGGGCAGTGCACTGAACGCTTGTGTAAGCTGCTGGAGGCCTGCGCCAGGCGCGTGCTCGACAAGAAGCTCGCTGCGCGCTTAGAGAAGGAGCCGGCGAAAACGCTGGTGCACGTCGTGTTCATCTTGTCGCAGCTATATCAGAACGCCAACATGGAAGTGCATGTGGAAGCGCAAAGCATACAGCTCAACCTAGCACTACATAATCTGGGCGAGACAGGCTCGCAGCAGCTCGTGCAATTGCGGCAGCGCCTCTTTGGGGTGGGCGGCCAGCAATCAATGACAACGCAACAAGGCCCCGAGACCAGCGACGATGCTGATCACAAGGACTTCCAAGTGGATGAGTTCGCGGGACTGGGCGGGTCCCTGCGTGCAGTGGCTGTAATCTGTTGCTGTAGCTTCGAGCACGCCCAGAAAGTCCGTAGCGAATGCAGCGAGTTGTTGGTGGACATGGATGCCGCTTTACGCCGAGTGGCCCAGGAGGCCCAACAGCGCTGGGATCGGGTATCCTACCCGACGCTCCAGGACCATGAATTCCTTGCTAGATGCCTGAGTCAGCTGATGTCTGCAGAAAAAGAGCTCAGACCCTTGCGCTTGCCTGCGGATGCCTCTGGCGATCCTCACCTGCGCACGGAGCTGCAAGCCGATTACACCCACTTCGCGAAAGAGCTGCGAAGGCGCTGCCGCGAGGATATTCAAGTGGTGGTGCGTGAAATTCTGCAGTGGCTGGGTTTGGTTCACTACTTCCACGCGTCAACGGTTTTGTCGCGCCTGCTCCGTCGACAGCCTGCCTTCAAGCTTGTCCTGCACAAGCCCCATGCGTCAAAAGCAGTGCAGGCGGAGATTACAAGCCTCTGGAAGGCTTGGGAAGATCAAATCAATCGCCTGCAGCGCGTATGGGAAAACAAGGCGCATGTCAAGAAGGCCGTCATTGCGTATCTCCACGAGGATGCCGAGGCATGCCTGGAGGAAGACGGGGAGGCATCTCCTGGAGTTGCTGTGTCCAGCGTGGGGAAGCCTTATGCGGGCGAATTGAATGGAAAAGCGGGAGAACCTCAGGAGGAGGCGAGCAAGCAGGAGACGGACCGCCGGGAAATCCTGATGAGGGTGCAGCGCGAGATGGACGCCAAGGCTGCGGTGCTGCCTAGCGCGTCGCACGGCGAGGCCTTGTTCTACATCTACGTGACACAGAGGCAGTACTTCGGGATTGTGCAAGGCGGGCTGAGCAAACTGAGTGAGAGCGTGAACAAGCCTGTGGATGAGCTACGGGCGCAGCTGTACCGTTCTCGAGAAGGCCTCACGCAGCATATCAAGGACTTCCTTGGCAAGGCTGAACAGGATCTCTCAGCTAAGCTTGCTGGCTGCGACTTTGCGGCGGTGAAAGATGGGATAGAAGAGCTTGCGAGCTTCTTTCTGTTCGAAAGGTATGAAACGGAGTTCGCTGCCCCTGCCAAGAAGGCCACGCAGAACCTCCAGCAGCAGCTTGAGAAGCAGCTAGAACAGCTCTTGAACACGGCGGTCAGGCACCTCAACGTTCCCAACTATCCGGCCTGCGAAGCGATCATCGAGCAGCTGGAAGGCGCTAAGCCGCTTGATGCAGCGTTTGGCAAGGGCGGATTGGCCAAGCAGCTGGAGAAACTGAAGGTGGACCACGCTGCACGCAACAATAACTTGGACCAACACATGAACGAGTACCTCAACTGCAACCAGTTCAGCAAGATACTTGCGATTGTGAAGCCATTCAAGGACGCAGCGGACCAGACCTTGTTTCTGAAGTACAATGCTATCGTCTGCACCTACCTGCGAGACAGAATCAACTTGGACAAGTTGTCGCCACCGCGGTTCTTCTCGTCTCGCCAAGGGGATGAGAATCAAGATGATCAGTTGCTGCATTCAGCCTTCAACATCCTAACCATGTGCCAGTCTGCCATGGTGCTGAACGATGTGCTCGAGGGGTTCCAGCTGGCCGCTGAGCTTGCCAACATCGCCAAGAGAATCGATGACCGCTTTCGCGCCAGAGAAGCCAAGCTATCCAAATTCATGGGCATGTTCGAATACACCAAGGCGGTGCATGTCTATGGCGAGCTGGAAAGGTTCAAGAAGTTCGATGACGTGTGGCATAAGCTCTGGCTCCAGCCGACTGTGAACTCCCAACCCGTTCCTGCGTCAGCAGCAGCGGCGGACCGTGCAGTGCCCAGCCGACAGGACCGCCCCGTCCATCCGGGGGACATTAAACGGGGCGCCCAGAAGGAGGACATGAGAAGGAACGAGAAGAAGGGCACCAACAAGGCCCAAGCAACGCCTGCGTACGACGCGAAAGCAGTTTCTGTGCATGAGCGCACGAACAAGGCTAAAGAAGCGCCTGTGCATGAGCCAAGGCCGATCGCACCGACCACCGCGATCGCTTCTGGGCGACACTTCACGGACTGGCTCGCTAAAATAGAAAGGAAGCATTTCCGACAACTGAGGGACAAGACGATTCCTTTGATTCAGAGATTGCTCGGCCCTTCAGAATCCTTGACGGAGGGCAAAAGGAAGGAGGGCGAGGGTGAGCCTGGGGAGCCGGGCCTGGGTGTCGCCGCGGGGGCTGTTGACAATCTGAACCTGTCGAGCAATCTAAGCTTTGTGGACACCATTTTGAAGAACAGCCAGGAAGCTCAAATCGAACTGGTTTACAACGAGGTGGATCTGTCCGGGTCGGAATTCGCGGACCTGCATGGAGCAGTGGAAGGGCTGTTGAAGATGGAGTGGCAGAAATGTCAGGCAGCGGTGAAGAAGGCGGTGGGGGATTCTGACATTTCTACCGCCCTGAGGCAGATTGCGGTGGCCAGATCCCTGATGACTTGCAAGCTCCTGGACAGCCTACACAACAAGCGCTTTACCGAACTGGAGGAGAATGTCATTGCACTTGTCAACCAACCAGAAGAGCTCACCGAGGAGAACGTGGCCAAGGTCTGCAAAAGGCTGCATCGTCTGCGTTACGACGGCAACTTGAAGGCCTTTCTTCAGGAACAGAAAACGATCGAGGATTACTTCAGGTCACTGGCGCGCACAGTAAGAGGCTACATGAATAGCGCAACCTGGACCAACACCGCTCAACAGAAGACAGCGAAAGCACTTGCGCTTTTTGACGCCTACGTGCTACGGCTACAAGAAGGGAACTTAAAGGATTTGTCGAAACGGCTAGAGGCGGAGGTTCGTGAGCTCCGTCAAGAATTGCTGGAGGCGGTGAAAGAGCAACTGGATAAGATGGAAAAAGCGCGTGAGTGCAAAGACTGGCCGACCTCGCTGGCCGCTATGCAATACCTAGATCAAGTGTTTAAGTCGCCCGCTCGTTTGGTCGGGGAGGGTTCGGAGGAGGGGGCGAAGCTCAAACTGAAGTATGAGGAACTCACAAACACGTTGGCGGAGCAGGAAGATGGCTTGAAGAAGGCGGCAAGGTTCCTTAAG
>WBZZ01003456.1:30000-53012 GCA_019918135.1 Paulinella micropora
GAAGGACAGGGCACGTACTTCTATGCCAGCGGAGACAAGTACGTGGGAGGCTTCAAGAATGACATCAGGGAAGGGCAGGGGACGCTCTTCTATGCCAGCGGAGACAAGTACGTGGGAGACTTCAAGAATTACATCAGGGAGGGGCAGGGGACGCTCTTCTATGCCAACGGAAACAAGTACGTGGGAGACTACAAGAATGACAAGTGGGAGGGTAAGGGGACGTACTTCTATGCCAGCGGAGACAAGTACGTGGGAGACTACAAGAATGACAAGTGGGAGGGTAAGGGGACGTACTTCTATGCCAGCGGAGACAAGTACGTGGGAGACTGGAAGGGTGGCAACATGGAAGGGCAGGGGACGCTCTTCTATGCCACCGGAGACAAGTACGTGGGAGACTTCAAGAATAACATCAGGGAGGGGCAGGGGACGCTCTGCTATGCCAACGGAAACAAGGAGTACGTGGGAGACTACAAGAATGACAAGTGGGAGGGTAAGGGGACGTACTTCTATGCCAGCGGAGACAAGTACGTGGGACAATTCAAGAATGACATGTTCGACGGGCAGGGAACGATGTTCAACGCGAATGGCTCCATAAGCCAGAAAGGGCGGTGGAGCGAAAGCAAATTCCTCGGCTGACAGAGGCTTTTTCAAAAATATATGTACACGTAGATACATACATACATACATACATACATATACATACATACATACATACATACATACATACATATACATAAATACATACATACATACGTAGACACATACATACATACATACATACGTAGGTACATACATACATTCATACGTAGATACATACATTCATACATGCATACATACATACATACTACATACATATACATACATACATACATACATACATACATACATATACATACATACATACATACATACATACATACAAACATATATATATATATATAGATCATTTATGTGTATAAACCTGTCCATTCATACATTAAATACAAGCACAGAAAAAACAGAAAAACACACACAGGAAGATAGAAAAACATACACAGGAAGCACAAAAACATACCCTTGTTTTAAAAAAATACAATAAACTAAGCAGACTAAGAGCTATTTATACAAAATAACGACTATTTCATATTTTTTATTCTAAAAAATGTGTATAAACTTCGTGTATATGAAATAGTCGTTATTTTGTATAAATAGCTCTTAGTCTGCTTAGTTTATCGTATTTTTTTAAAACAAGGGTATGTTTTTGTGCTTCCTGTGTATGTTTTTCTATCTTCCTGTGTGTGTTTTTCTGTTTTTTCTGTGCTTGTATTTAATGTATGAATGGACAGGTTTATATATATAAATGATCATCCAGTAAAAGTGTGCGGGCAAATGATGCCGTGTGCCCGCCTGCCCGCAAAGTGTGCGGGCGAAATGATGCCGTGTGCCCGCCTGCCCGCCTGCCCGCAGAACCGCAGAACCTTTTTTGACCAAAATTGGTCAGCGATAACGATATTATTTTGCTGATATGATCACACAGAGATAGGTTTTCTATTTTCGTTAAAATAACTAGTCCATCTATCTATATTCTTATCTTATTTTTCTCCGTATTTTTTTTCGTATTCAAGTTTAAGGTTCTTTCGTTGCTCATCGTATTTCTTTCTATATTTTGCTTTGTATTGTTTTCGTCTGTCAAGACTGGCCTTCTGGTATATATCCAATAATACATGCTCTTTTCTATCATAATGTGCTTTATTCGCATTCTTTTTCTTTTCGTAGTATGCTTTATTGTATTCTTTTATCTTGTCCTTATTTTCTTGACGATGTTGCTTCTTTCTTTGTGCTATTCTTTCTTTATTCTTCTCGTAATATTCCCTATTGTATTTTTGCATTCTTAAAAATGCGAAACTATCCCCATATTTTTGCGATATATACTTTTCTCGGTTTGCGTATTGTTCTTCGACTGTTGGCATTATTACTATATAGTAATATTGACCCTTATCCTTAAATGTAATATTGACCCTTATGCTTATATTATAGCAAACAAAATGGGTGAATATAAGAGCAGGCGAGAGAGATTGGCTTCTCCTATGGCTGTCCAACCCCATGGTTGGCCGTGTCCTACTTGACCCTTACGAGGTTGGACACTTTTTAGTTATTAAATTTCGGTATTTAATATATTATTCTTCTTCCTATTACATATTGTTTATATATTAATAGGCCAACCTGTCCAGGGTTTAATAAAAGATGAGTAAATTTTCCGAGAGGGGGATACTCTCTACTATACCCTTCCAAAAAATTCCGCCCGCGGGGTGGGTCGGACTTGGACTTTGCCTTTATTAATACTAACACGACCATCTCTCTCTCGGATTGCTACTATTAATCTCAGCCGTCCAAGCGGTTTTCAACAACATTTTAGTATTTTGTGCGGGTAATGCTGATTTATAATTTAAAATAATTAAAATAATATAATTATATAAGACCTGTCGTATATACACTAAGATGTGGAGCGAAGATGAGAGGAAATTTGTTAGGCAGTTAAAAGTTGCTACTACTGAAAGTAAAATTTATGAAGTCGTGTCCAACTTCTACGATAGTGAGTTGAAACCAAGTATCGCATTTCATAATGCTATTATATCGTTATTTAGCACACTGACCAGTGACGAAGAGGTGCTTGAGGCACTAAAATTCATATATCCGAAATATGCTATTGTGTATTGTAATGCCCCCAACGATAGCTCGTAAAAAGTCGGTAATACGAATACAACCAAACACAGTCCTCAATAATGAGAATGATGTCTCGTTGTATTAGCTCAGTGAAGCCAAAAAGGAAAACGGCAACAGACTAGGAATAAAATGGCATCAGGTCCAATCCGGACAAATAATACTGAAAAACAAGCTGGTGCACCTGTCACCAGGAAAAGGTACTTTTTACCTGCTATCCGGGTGGTGATGCCTAGAGTACCTCCTCCCGATTTTATGACGGAAATAGCATTTTCGTCATACACCTTCTGATTTCTTTCTGCAAATAGTATGCGCTATGGAGTCATGCCACACAGCGCATCTACCCAAGGATAGACGCTAAAAGACGCTAAATATATCCTCATACAGCACGTCAAAGCGGATTCTCCAGCCATTATTGTAGATTTTTGAACTCCTTCCCCTCAATCTCTTTTTTTTTTTTTTTTTTTTTTTTTCTCGGCAGTATGTCAAGAACAAACGTACTATTAATAAAAAATACAAGCAACGTGGTGCTGTAGTACGATTCCCCCTTTGATCTCCTTCTTCTTCTTATCATTATCATTATTATTATTATTATTATTATTATTATTATTATTATTATTATTATTATTATTATTATTATTATTATTATTATTATTATTATTATTATTATTATTATTATTATTATTATTATTATTATTATTATTATTATTATTATTATTATTATTATTATTATTTACTATATCTGAGGCGTACTGATGCAGCTAATGGCATATCCTCAACGGACATAATCCTCCAATACCCTTGTTCGAGGTCCTCCACCCCCCCGTGTCAGTCTCTCGCCTGATGATCGGGGCCACCGATGGAGCTCCTGAAGGCAAGACTGCACTAAGCCGAGGTTATTCCGCAGTCCCAGCAACCTCTTGCAAGACGTCACCGAATGTGCAAGTGCATACACCAAGCGCGGTTGCTAGAGCTGCCTCGAAACCCCACCCATAACAATCTGGTGTCTGCTGGGTCCTGGGCTATCAACCAGCATATGCGGAGTTTAAGATCTTTTACGCGCGCAACGACCCTCCTCCCCAGCATCTACCACCAAAGGGTTATGAGTTGGCGTCACAGTTTAACGCCTTGAGGCCATTGGGCTGGAACTCTGTTTAGCAAGTGTGACTAGGTTTTTTCATCGGGATTTCCCTCAAATATGTCACAGTCAACACTCCAAGGCAGATTATTATTATTATTATTATGATTATTATTATTATTATTATTATTATTATTATTATTATCATTATTACTATTATTATTATTATTATTATTATTATTATTATTATTATTATTATTCTGGAGGGGTGCACAAGATGGCACTCCATGGGAAGAGGAGGTGGTTGGGCCTCTCCCCACGAAGGTGACCGCTTGGGGAGGGCGGTCACCGGGATATGCGCAACTCTCAACTGGGCATTTACTCGGTAGGGGTTCGGCCAGGCAGGTTGTGGGGTTGTCTGTTGGATTGTTGGTTGGCTCGTTTTTCTTGGCTGTTGGTTTGGGTCTGGTTTCCTGGTTAGCCCATTTTCGCCGAATTTCCTGCCGAGTAAATGCCTGGGGGCTTCCAGTTCCGGTTTGGTGATCTTGTTGAGGTGAGCATTCGGAGGAAACAGTACCGAGATGGGTTGAAGATAGGATTCACATTGAGCCGAGATGGGGCCGAGTTGACCTGTTCCAACTCGGCTCCATTTCGGCTTCATGTTAATCCTATCTTCATCCTATCTGGGTTTTGTCTCCTCCCTATCTTCGCTTCTTCGGGGTTGCCTAACTGGAATACATGATGAGCGCACGTTGGAGAGGGGCTTCAGTCGGTCCCAATGCCTTGCCAGTGCCTTGCTGCGTTGCCGTGCCTTGCCCCATGCATTCACAACCTCCACCGTTGCATTTCTAACTGAGCAGCTTCGGCTGGGATTACTATACTTGTCTGTAAGACCCTATAGGTACCGCTAGGTTCGCGCCTTCTATATCCACGTGGGGGAAGGAGTTTCAGCGGCACGCCGTCCGATCTGGCTCCACTCGGGGACACCCGTACCTCATGATGTGTATTGTTAGGAGCAGCTGAAAGTCCATAAGGCATGAGAGTAGAGGCGTTGGCAATGCAATGGAGAGTGTGTGTAGTGCGTGAGGCAGGTTCTGGCGACGCTGGGGGTGCTGGCGGGCGCCGAAGGGCACGAAGCGACGCGGCAGCGTCCAGTGACACCGGCGGAAATGCGTGTAGTGTGTGTTGCAGATACCGCCAATGCTATTTGCATGGGCGGGCGCTTTCCTCGGCGTAAAGAGGCGGGCGGTGATGGCCAGCGACATTGGCCGTCTACTACTCTCAATGGATTACAAATACGCGAAGCACGGAGCTACCACTGTGGCCCTTATGGGACAAGGTAGAATCGCCGAAGACCTGAACAATCCCCGTGGGAATGCCTCTTCGACGGGCTCTGGCCCGATGTCCCAGGATGGGAGGATGAGGGCTCGCGTATATGACGGAATTCCTGAACCACGTGGAGGGGCTATCTTAGCTGCGCCTCATCCTTCCTCCCCAAACCTGGCACACGGGTCGGCGCTTCAACATAAGGCGAGCGGCGCTATATGGCAGATGGCACCGCCGCCTCGACGGTACCGGCGGGTAGATCGGTACGACAAGGACGGGCGTAATCTGATTCTCTGGGGGCTCTCAGAACGCGCCAATCTACAGGAGATCGCCTCCACTACCGCTGCCAGCACACATTGCCGCGCCGCTCACAATCTGGCCAAGCGATCCGTCATGCTAGGCAATTTATTCCGACCTTGGTGCGAACAGCGTGACCAGCTGCTAGTGGGGGGCGACCAGCCCCCCGCCAGCGACAGTAGCACCAGCTCGAGTAGTAGTTCCAACAGCTCTAGCAGCAGCTCCAGCAGCAGCCCCAGCAGGATTACCGAGAATGACAACGACGGGGATATGACTGGGGAGGATGACGCTGCTAGTGGCTTCTCCTCCCCCTCCTCCTCGATGGTGGCGATGATGCCGGACGAGGAGGATGAAGAAGAACCTATTTTCGAAGAGGACACAGCCATCGGCACAAGCGCGGGTTCCTGCGTTGACCCCCCGGCAGAGGAGGGGAAATGGTCTCCCTTTGAGCCAGGGGAGCTCACTGTTTCCGAGCGGGCTGCGCTTGAAGCGCAGCTGCTCCCGTATCTAGTTTCTTCGCGCTTTAGTGACCTAAGGAGACTTCTGGAGGAGGCGGGCTGGCCCGCGGCCTGTTATAACGGACTAGAGCACGTGCAGGTGGCTGGCTCTCTCAAGGAATCCTCCGATCAGCAGCGGCCTGGCACAGAAGAAGCAGCAGCAGGCAACGAGGAAGAACAAGAGCAAAGTGAAGCCGATAGGGACGACGACGCAGGACCTGAGGCGGCAGAGGGGGGGGAGGAGGAAGCCAGCCCGCAAGGAGAGCAGCCCCCCCCACGCCCCCGCCCCGCGCGCTATCATTACTCTGACATTTTCCTTGTCCCCTGTCCAGACTGTGCAGTCACCCGACGCATCTGCCGAGACGACTATGCCTGGTGGCTGCAGCGATGCACGGCCTGTGAGGAGGCGGCCGCAGACAAGAAAGAAGCGACAGAGCCCGTGCAGCCGCCTAAGCGCAAGAAACGCCGTCTCTCTACCTCAGCACCCATCCGCTGCCGCCCCCCGGACCTTCCGGAATCAGACTCGGCGCAGGAAATAACAACAACAACAACAACAACAACAACAACAACAACAACAACAACAAAATCGTCCTCGGCCGCCAAATTTTTTGCACCTGATTTACCGTGAAGCTCGGGGGAGAGGGGGGGGTGCGGTAGCACACTCATAAAAGTACATATTGCATAGGAAAACAAAACTGTAATCGAGCTACGCATGGGAGCAAACAAAATAGGACCAGCAGGCGCAGAAGCAATCGCAAACATGCTTAAGGTACCTCTAACGCTTTCCCGATGGCTTTTGCGCCATCATCCCCGATGTTGTTACTTCGTAAACCAAGCGCTTGTAGCGTCTTGTTCACCTATATCCACATATGTTCCTATTCGACTTGCTACCCGCGGGGTGACGGACGAGACGGGCAGGGAGTCAGCTCGCCGGCTGTAGCATCCCTCTGCAACTGCCCTGTAGCACCGATGCTACCCTGTCGTCGTCGCCCATGCAGGCATTCGTCATCTGCTATAGCAAGACTTGCACTCACTACGTGCCATCCCCTTCCCATCACCCCCCTCCCACAGCCTTTCCAACCCCCCCCCCCCCCCCCCCCCCCCGCCCCACCCACCCCTGCCCCCCCTCCCGCCCGTCCGTCCAGCGACTTGCTGCAAAAAAAAACCTAGTTCTGAATTTCTGATTTCTGATTTCTGATTTTTTTTCAAGACATGCTGCTGTAGCACCCTGCCACTGGCTGCTACAGCTGCGAGCCCTACTTTCAAATATTTTTTCTCTGGTCCCGCGCTGCTCGTCCTCGCCCACCGGCCTCCCCTCCCGCCCGTCCGTCCAACGACTTGCTGAAAAACAAACCGAGTTCTGGATTTCTGATTTCTGATTTTTGGCGAGACAAGCTGCTGTAGCACCCTGCCACAGGATGCTATAGCTGCGAGCCCTGCTTCTAATTTTTTCTCTGGTCCCGCGCTGCTCGTCTGCCTTCCCTCGCCCACCTCCCTCCCCTCCCGCCCGTCCGTCCAACGACTTGCTAAAAAACAAACCGAGTTCTGGATTTCTGATTTCTGATTTCTGATTTTTTGGCAAGACAAGCTGCTGTAGCACCCTGCCACAGCATGCTATAGCTGCGAGCCCTGCTTCTAATTTTTTTTCTGGTCCCGCGCTGCTCGTCTGCCTTCCCTCGCCCACCTCCCTCCCCTCCCGCCCGTCCGTCCAACGACTTGCTAAGAAACAAACCGAGTTCTGGATTTCTGATTTCTGATTTCTGATTTTTTGGCAAGACAAGCTGCTGCTGCACCTTGCCACAGGGTGCTATAGCTGCGAGCCCTGCTTCTAATTCTTTCTCTGGTCCCGCACTGCTCGTCCGCCTTCCCTGGCCCACCTCCCTCCCCTCCCGCCCGTCCGTCCAACGACTTGGTAAAAAAACCGAGTCCTGGATTTCTGATTTCTGATTTCTGATTCTTTTTGCATGATAGGCTGCTGTATAGCTGCGAGCACTGCTTCAAAATTTTATTCTGGTCCCGCGCTGCTCGTCCCTCGCCCACCTCCCTTCCCTCCCGCCCGTCCGTCCAACGACTTGCTGAAAAAACAAGCAGAGTTCCGAATTTCTGATTTCTGATTTCTGGTTTTTTTGACAAGACAGGGTTTACGCCAAGACCGGCAGAATTTCTTCCCCGCGAGATTTGCATCAAGTTTGTCCGGAATTTGGGACGGGAAAAACTGCCGCCGAGACCGGCAAATTTTCTTCCAGCAAAAGTTGCAGGAAATTTGTCAGGAATTTGCGGCAAATGGAAAGTATGGCGACTGTCGCCACCACAGAAAAAAAGAAAAAAATTTCGCCACTTTGGGCTTTCTTTTTTGTTACGTGTCGTCTGAGCTAACGGCGGGCGGGGGGGGGAGAAATTTTTCGCTTGAAAAATAAGATTTTCCCTCCCGCCGGGCGGGGGGGGGGGGGGGATTTTTGCTTGAAAAATAAGATTTTCCCTCCCGCCGGGCGCGCAGGGGGGGGGGGGGGGGGACTTGTCTGATGGCGCTGGCCAAAGCATCGACGAAAAAAATTTAATGAGAAAAAAAACCACCGCCAAGACCTGCAAATTTTCTTTATGCAACGGTTGCGCCTAATTTGTCCGGAATTTGCGACGGTTGGAAGGTATTGTGACTGTCGCCACCACAGAAAAAAAAATGTTTTTGCCACTTTGGGACACTATTTTTTTCGAGGTTTGGTCAGAGCCAACGGCGGGAGGGGGGGAGGGGAAGGAGTGAAGAGAGGAGAGTGCAATGGTCACGTCACGCAGCGTGGAGGGAGGGTGAAAGGGGGAGAGGAGGGATCTTGGGTAGAGTGAGTAAGTGTGAGTAAGTGAGTGAATAAGTGAATAAGTTAGTGAGTGAGTGAGTGAATAAGTAAGTGAGTGAGTGAGGCGAGCAAATGAGTAAGTGAGTGAGCAAGTAAGCGAATGCATGAGTGAGTGAGCACGTGAATAGGTGAGCGAGTGAGTGAGCGAGTAGCTAAGGGGCAAGTGAGTGAGCAAGTAGGTGAGTAAGTAAGTGGGCGAGTGAGTGAGCGACTGAGTGAGCGCGGGGTGGCACCGCAGCACTCTCTGCCGCGAGTACTGTTGAGCTAGATTGGTTTTTGTCTGCCGGGCGGCGAGAGTGATGGACGAGGAAGGGTGTACGAGGCGGTGATTGTGGGGGGGGGGGGGGGGGGAAGGGAACGCGCGAGAGATAAAATAAAATTTTCCCGTGCACCCTCCCACCTCCCGTCTGTCCGTCCCTCTGAAAAAAAAGAAAAAAATAGTTCTGAATGGTTGATTTCACAAGACGCTGATGCTGGACGGGCTGCGGGGGGGGGGGGGGGGTGCTACAGCTGCAAGGTGGAAAGCACGCCGCGAGAAAACGGGCAATTTTTTTCTCAGCATGGTGCTGTAGCAGTGACACCACTGCAACCCGTGCTTCAGCAGCATTTTTGTAAAATCAGAAATCAGACATTCGGAAATAGTATTAATATTTCTTCCAGGCGTATGCGTGGGAGACCCGGGGGGGGGGGGGGGGGGGGTGGAGCGCGCGCGGGAAGGAATTCTGTAGTCCCCTGCCCTCTCCCTCGGCGCCCCTCCCGTCCGTCCGAAAGAAAAAGAAAAAACATCAGAGTTTCACTAGATAATATTGATAAAAATGATGTCAAAGAGTGAAGTAGTTTAAAATATTTTCAGGGAAAAGCAAAGATATTTAAAAAAATTAGATGTTGATCACTGTCAAAATGGAAAATGTTATGGAAAGTTCTCATGCCTATCGAAATTTGTTGCCGGAGTTCGGAAGTATTAATAATATTATTGAGTTAAACTTGTCTTAGGAAGCAGTGCAGTTAAGAACTTGAGAACAACCGTGCCGAACCCTGAATACTGATATTAATACGACGCTGTCGGAGCCGGGGGGTGCTCAGTCATGAAGGCGCATAGGCTGCTGACAATTCTTGCACTTGGTCGCAGCCCCTCCGCACAGCTGTGTTGGAGCGCTCGGCAACGGGGGCGAAAGTTACACAGACCGCGGAGGCGAGGGAGGTGAGCGTCGAGGCGGAGTCGACGGAGGAAGAAAGGACAGGAGGGGCGGGAGTTGGGGCTGCAGCGGAAGCCGCGTAGCGCACCGGGCACACACCAGCTGCCAGTGCGCGGCCAGGAGCTAGCTAGCTAAGTGTACATGACGGTGGATAAAATAGACAAGCAGACAAGCAGACAAGCAGACAGACAGCCTCGGAAAGATAGTCATAGATAGTCGCAAGCATCAGTGCCAGCGCGCATGTGTGCTTGCATGGCCTCGCAGGCACAGCCCGGTGAACCGACAACAAGACAGACAAGCATCAACATCGGCATTGCCCGGATAGATACATTCAGACAACTCTGCCGCCGCCTTGCAAACAGGCACACTGACGTGCCTACTTTCGTGCATGTATATAACACACAAGCAACCCGGCGACCAGGACGACCACACAAGCAGCGGACACACGTCCACTGCAGAACCTCAAGCAAGGAAAAAAATCAAAACCCGTATTCTCCCAGGCACCGGGGGATGGGGTGGGGTTGGGAATGGTGACAGGAGAACAAAAAAACTTGAAAAAAAAATCACTAGCGAAAAAACAATCGCTTGGCCGCTGACCAGGTGATTTTGGCGCGCTAATCGTGCACTTTGGAATATTTAGCATGAAAGGAATGTTACGGAATCTTGCGCCAGTTGCATTATGACTGTTGGATTTTTTCACGCGCCACCTGTCACCCTCGCGGGGGGGGGGGGGGCGGGGAGGGCAGAAAAAAATTACTTCATGATTTTTTAGGGAAAGCACCTGAGGGGGAGGGGGGGGGGGGGATGGTGTCAGGGGGACAAAATCACTAGCGAAAAAAACAAGTCGTTTAACTACTGACCCTGCGAATTTGGCGGCGCTCATCGTGCACAACGGACTAGTTGGCGTAAAAGGAATTTTAATGAATCCGTGCATCGAAACTGTTTGATTTTTACGCGCCCCCGCTGTTGGCGGAAAGTTTCACGTGCCGCCCGCCACCCGCCCATAGAGAAAAAAAAACCTCCTCAGCCGCCAAGGATTTTTTCCCCTGACTTCCGGGGAAGGCCTCTTGGTCTATGCCAGCCTCCTTGTGGATGGGAGGCACCTCTTTGAAATCATCCTTCATCCGTTTTAACGCCTCCTCAACGGATTCATCTTCCAGTAAGAAGGGATCATACTTAATCAGCCTTCTTACATTCACAATTTGCACCTTCCCTCTACCCCTGATCTTGTAATTCAGAGGTCCCGTCTGTTCCATAATCTGATAAGGTCCTTTCCAGTGAGTGAACAGCTTAGAGCTGACTCCCTTCGGGACTTGAGGATGGTACAATAGTACAATATCCCCGACCTGGAACTTGATCTGATCCAAGTGCGCTTGTCGCACCCCTTCAGCATCAGTCTTTCGGCGCTCCGCCTCTCTATGCGCCCTGACTATTTGTTCCGCCTCCATCTTCACTCTAAGTCTCATCCCAAACAACTCATCCGCATCCGCCCAAGTGTCTTTTGGGTGAAGGAGCGAAGTCGGGATATCAGGCTCACGCCCATATACTAACTGATATGGCGAGATTGAGCTCTTCGAGCCTCCTAACTCCGTAGAGGGTAGACAGTTCATTGCAAACGCAAATGATGGTGCTGCCTCGACCCATGCTCTTTGATTCTCCTTCTTCGTGCAATACATCTTTAGCGAGGCTTTGAGGGGTCTGTGTACCCGCTCGATTTTCCCATTTGCTCGCGGGTTATAGGCAGTAACATATTGCCATTTCATCCCGTAATACTTAGATAGTTTGTCGATGACCTCGTTATTAAAGTCCGAGCCTCGATCAGAACATATCTTTCTTGGTACTCCGATCTGTGAGATGATCCTATCGATCAGCGCCTCGGCCGTCGTCTTGCCGGTAACGTCTTTGACAGGGATGATCCACACATAGTTGGTGGCTCTGTCAATAGCCGTAAGGAGGTATTTGTAACCATCCTTCGATTCTGGGAAAGGTCCCACATGATCAATATGTATAAACTCAAACATCCCCGCATGAAGAGGAAATTCGCCAATCAGGCCGAAATTTGCCTTCAGTGGTGTTTTGTTTATCTTGCACGGGATGCATGCATCCACCGCCTGATCTATCTCCTCCTTCATCTTCTTCCACCAGAATCGCCTCGCTACGAACATGCGAGTTCGTTGTCAACCCGGATGCGCCAAAAGTGGGCAATTGTGGGCCGCGACAAATATAAATCGTCTCAGACTCTCCGGTACCCAAAGGGTCCATTTGTCCGGCTGTGACGCATAGCGACCGTGAAGGCCCTTGTACCACAGTAGACCATCTCTCCATCCCATCTCCTTCATCTGATCTTTGATCGCTTTCGTCATCCGTAGCTCATCCGGGTTCTGATATAACTGTATCAGTTCTTTAAACTCCGGATCTTGAGCCTGTTGTTGCCTCCATGCGGTAGGCGAGGCTATATGGATAGTACCATCTTCTAGCCGTACCCCGATTCTTTCCGAGTCATCGTCTAGGTCACTTCTCCGCTCTTGAGGAGGCTCCGCATCAACTTCCTGCGTCTCCTCTTCCTCTCTTATGTTCGCCTTCGCATTCTCATATACCTCATAGGACCACTCAGCGTCCTCCTGGGTATGTAGCTCACAACATATCCCGTGATCCGGGCCTTGTGGACTGTACCGTAGACCTGTGCGGTCATATCGGACTCCACTCGCCATCTCCATCGCCTCAATGTGGCTGACCTCATACACCTTGTCAGTGGACAAGTCTTCCATCTCCACCGTGGACACCAACGCCGATACTTCTGAGTTAAACTCTAGCCTAGAGAGGCTATCAGCGACCACATTTCGCTTTCCCGGTAGATGGACCATTGTAAAATCGAAACAAGACAAGAACGCTTGCCACCGCGCCAGCCGTCCCGTCTGTTCATGATTCATCAACCATAACAGGTTATGATGATCAGTTCTGACAGTAAATTGAGGTCCTCCCCACAAATACTCTCTGAGCCTCTTGAGGGCCCATACTACCGCCAACGCCTCTCTTTGCCTTGTGCAATAGTTTCTCTCCGCCGCACACAACTTCCTACTAATAAACATGATTGGGCGTAATTTCTTCTCCTCATCCTCTTGTTGTAATACAGCCCCAATCGCAAACTTAGATGCGTCTGTATCGACTACGAATTGTTTCGTAAAGTCGGGCATCGTTAACACCAGTCCTCCGTCTTTCGGGTCTTTGTAAATGAGATCTTTGAGCGCATGAAACGCTTGCAAAGCCTCTTCGTCCCACTTCTCAAAGTCTCCAAAATCTATCATTTTCTCCACTTTAGCCCGTGTTGCACCCCAATCGGGTATAAACTGGCTATAGTATTGCGCCATCGCAAGGAATGAGTGCAATTCAGTGCGGTTCTTCGGTATCGGTCGATTCATAATCTCCTCCCTCTTCTCTTTGGATATCGAGACTCGATTATGGGAGATCTCGTACCCTAAGTATGTCACACTCGTCTTGGCAAGTTGACACTTCTTTAGATTGCACTTCAGGCCAAAAGCTCCGATGCGCCTGAATATATCGGACAAATGATCGATATGCTCCTCCATTGTGTTAGAGTATACGATAATGTCATCGATATAGCAAAATGCATATTTTCCCGCCTTCTGTCCCCGCCTTCTCATAAAGCCACCGTCAGACAAATCATCGTACTGACTGCTCAACATCTTCTGCATCTCCTTCTGGAAAAGTCCTGGGGCTTGCTTGAGGCCCATCGGAAGCACTTTCCATTGGTATATTTCCATACCCACCACAAACGCCGTCAGCCATCTGGACTTTTCCTCCAGTGGTATCTGCCAGAAGCCATTCTTAAGGTCAATGACCGAATAGAATTTTGCATTCCGCAGTACTCTCCTTCCTTCTTCTAATGTCGGGAGAGGATTTCTCTCTTCCTCCAGCACCTTGTTAACACGAGCATAGTTAACTGTCAGGCGCCATTCTCCTCCTGGCTTCGGCACTATTCTCGGTTGTGAGACTATTGAGGATGTTGATCTCTCAATAAAGTCCTCATTGAGCAGCTGTCTTGCTAGCTCCTCCGCTATCTTCGCCTCATGTATACTCAAATTCGCCCTTCGTGGTGCCGGTGACGGCTCCGCACCCGGTATTTTGTAAATAACCGCAGTGAAATCTTCAGGCTTGACACCACCTGCATGTGGAGGGTCAAAAATTTCCTTGTTCGCCTCTAATTTGGCTTTTAAAAGCTCCTTCTCCTTCTCCGTGCCTACTCCTTCTTCCAATATTTTCCGCGCCGCCTCTTGAAAATCTTCATCAGACATCTGCTTATGCTGCTTGAGGGGTTCTCTGTCCTCCTCCAAGCCTAAGTCCTCTTCCGAGACATCATCTAGGCCCGTCTTTTCATACGTGACCGTGTCTGGCTCATCATCTTTACCGAGCTCCACCAGCATGTCAATGAGTCTCGCGTATTGCAAAGGAGCTTTACGGGTGTAAAAACCATCAAAGCATGTGAATGCTTGCGGTATCAATTTCAACTTGTCGAGGTCTCTGAGCTTCCGCTTGTATGCACTGCTCTGCTCACGAGTTCCCATACGACAAGCCACCACTAGCTGTTGCTTGCGAGAGGGTACCGGTATAGGATGATCAATAAGCCGGTCCCTTATTTCCTGCGCCCATATCGCCTTCTCATTATATGGCAGGATAATAGTATACGGCTTATTATTTTCGAATAAAGTCCGTAAGCATTTCTTCACTTCAGACAGTGAACGCGGCCACGTGGGCTCGTCACCCCAGAAATCAGTAATAAAACTTTTAATAGTTTCTGGTCGAGTATCCGGGATTCGCCCCGTTCTCCTTGGTACAAACTCCTCCCTTTTTTCTTCTCCTACTTTCGCATGGAAACAGTATCCGTTAGTAATATGGACATCTGTTCCTACTCCTTCCGCGAATCTCGCCAACGACGGGCTTCTTTGTGCGACACATATAATCTCCTCCTTTCGCTTCTCGATTAAGTCATCAATAGACTATTTGTCCCAATGGCATGTCGGAACTGTGACAGTGCACACTTGGGATTCCCAATTGTCGGTCCAGGACAGTTCATCCGGTCTTACGACATGGGGGTGAACGTACACCTCAAGTGCCTCATGTGCGATGGCCATCTTTTTGTGATCCGTCGCTAGACTCAGCTCATAAGCCTCATAAGAGTCAGTAGCGTTGAAGGGATCAATATCGTTCTCTTCTCCTCTTTTTACTCCATATATCACTCGCCGTGCGGCGCAATCAATCACAGCCCCCATCGTAGCCAATTGGTCATACGATAGTAATATTGACCCGTGGTAACCGGGGACGACATAGAGGTCCATACGGTATACTCGTGCGGATTTCAATTTAAAGGTCAGTGTGATGATTCCCGTGATATCCGTCCGGCTGCTCACTCCTTTGAGAGTGCCCGTTGACTTTTTCATATTTCCGTCCACCCAGTCCCGGTATCGACTTGAAAACTTCCTGCCGACAATATTAATATTCGCCATCGTATCATTACCAACTTTTAATATTGTCTTCAATGTTTCACAATAAAGTTCCGTATAACACAGAGCATCGGGCCTGTGTATATTGGCTGCGAGAACAAGAACTTTACGTTCCAAATTTTGGAGTCTTGTCTCTAAGTTTTTCAACTCCTCCTTCTTCTCCTCCTGCTTCACCTCATTAACATTTTTATTATTCTGCGGTACTGGTGCGTTTACTATTTGAGCGACATTGTCTTGTGGTACTTGAGTACACACATTGTCTTTTTGCTCGCCACCCGCCGCGACCGTAGACATTGAGTCTGTTCGTGGTTGTTTGCTTGGCCGAGGCGATACGTCTGCCATTGGCCTCCTCGCCTCCATCGCAAGTCTCGCCTTCCTATTTGCATCAGTTATCATTGGTAACCGTGCTGTATGAACGGGTATGAGACTACCTTGGGGCTGCAGTCTCTGTGTACCCACATCTTTGTTTTCACATAGAGGAAGCGTTGGCCCAGTCTGCACAACAGCATTAGAAAGCACTGTGACTTTAGGGTTAAACTTCACAGTCTTCTCCTTCCTCTCTTCTTCCCCCTCCAGTCATTCCACCACCTCGAAACGATTACCTTGAGTAGTGTCCGGGTAGGATGACGTATCGGTCCCCGAGGCAGTGTTGCAGGCCTGAGCTCGACCGAAATTTGGGTTGGAGCTTGCCCACGAGCCTCCTCCTCCTCTGGGTGGGGGGGCTGGAGCTCGAACAGCTCTCCCTCCATAAGGGGTATATCCCCGACCTCCTCCTCTTCCTCTCTGAGGGGTTCCCTGCCACCTCGAGGCTCCTCTCCATGTTCCTCGTCCTCGTCCTCCTCCTCCTCCTCCTCGTCCTCCTGCTCCTGCTCCTCCTTCTCGTCCTCTTTGAGAGGCCTTTAAGTTCTTTTGTCTCTCCCTTTCCTCCTTCTTCTCCTTCATCCTCTTCATGTAGGTAATGATTGCCTCTCGTAACTCCTCATCATCACACATATTGGCATACCAACCTTCGTTCACAGCGGCAATCTGAAGCATATTGAAAAGGCCCGGTTCCTTGCCTTCCGTCCTGCTCAGAAAATTTGCCCTTGCTGTTGGGTTCTGCCTATCATGATTGAAAGAGCATTCTCTGTTCTCCATCTGTGCCTTACACTGCAAGCCCGCGAACCACCTCCAACATGCGGTCTTCAGGTCTGGCTCTCTCTGTCTCTTCCAACCGGCAACTCTGTTTGTGTACGTGGCTTGTGCGCCAACAGGTACACCGCCTGCCTGTGCCGTATGTGCCTCCGTGAGCGAGTCCATGTTTGAGCATGCACTCATCACTTCTTGAAACAGTGCTGACGGAGCAACGCTTTGAACCGTATTTTCGAACACGTGTGTCTCGAGGAAGTTCTTGGACTTCACTGAGCTAAACGTCGAGCATTGTTGTATGAGCTGAGTAAGCTTACTCGGGTTAACTGTGTGTAACGCCGAGAAGAAATAGAGGATGATCGACTTGCGGCCATAGAATAGCCCATAGGAGGAAACTACCTCCGTAAGGGTCGCCGCCAAGCCAACAGCACTCCTCAAACTCATCGCCACTGTCTCAAAGATTTCAAATCCTATGAGAGTACCAGTGCAGAGATGCTGGTATCCATGAGATTGAAAATATGAAATGAGTGTGGCCACCGCCAGTTCACACTGAGCGTCTAGGCCTGTTGCATTGTTTTTCTTAATCTCCTCCTTCTTTCTCAAAAACTTGTACTGTGTCAGATCAAATCCCTCCGAGACTAGAGATTGGTCAAAAACAGTAACAAGGGCCTCGTATTCCTGCGTTTCGTCGCAAGGAAAAGCCTTCATGCAGGCATTGATCTCTTTGAGCTTGCTCAAAAGCGAAGCATCAGAGTTTTTGTCTGAGCTCGTCTTGGCATATAGCATGAGACTTGCCACTCCTCCTTTCTTCCCCTTGAAGGCATTTATGATGTTCTGTCTGTCCTTCTTCTCCGTGTTTGTGACCACCACCGTAGTTGAGCCCGAGGGTGCAGGGGCTGGTGGGGCAGGAGCTGGTGGGGTCAAATATGTCGGAAGGTGTGTCTTTGCACCACTCACTTTTGCTTTCATTCTTTCCAGTCTCATCGTCTTCTCGAACTCCTCATTCTCTTTCGCCTTCTTCTTCTCAGATATCACCAGCTTTTGAGCATGAGTGATAAAGGCCACCAATTCAGAAGCAGATCTGAGAAAATTATATTTCTCCACATATTGGTCAACACCTGCTTTGTTGGCGACCGGTGGTGCGTTACTAAGTGATTTAAGGACAGAGTGATCCTTGGTAGGAATCCATCTCTTCCATGCCTCCTTGTGCAGTAACGCACCCATCAACAGTCTGATCTTGGTCAGAACTCTGTCGGTCTTCTCTAACTCATTAATCACAGGATGAGTTTCTCCTGCTGCCTTAATGCTTTTTTCCATCTCTGCCTTCCCCTCCTCCAAGGCCTTTATTTCCATTGTAAAAAAATGAAATATACCACTCGAGTTTTTCGAACCCAGATTGGTCTTCATTTTTGTTACATCGACTGCCTCCTGACCAGTCGCGAGGAATCTGGCCGTTGCTCTTGGGTTTGTGTACTGGAGGTAACCCTCACATCGTGGGCCGTATGTACGTTCCCAAATCAGGGTTTGAGTGTACACCCCAAAGATAGCATCGAGTAATTCAAGGTGGGTGTGTGTGTCCCCAAACTTGATATGCTGTATCTTCTTTCTCTCTTCTGGATCAGAGACCAGTTTGCCGAGGAGCTGTGCTGTGTTTGATAATAGGATATAGACATCCTTTTTAGCACGACTTTTCTCTCTTCTTTGATCCTGAGGGATCCACACATAGGTATCCTTCTCTACCCCCATCTTGTTATCAAACTCTTTTTTAGTGAGGTCATAGTGGTCTTGCACCCATTGTTGTTCCTCCACTGTGATCTCCTCTCCATCACTATGAATCAAGTCGATCATTTTTCGTCCTCCTCCTCCCGTGTAGGCAGGTGGTAAGGGATTACCATATGCTCCTCCTCCTCCCGTCTCTTCTTGTTCAAATCCTCCTTCATCTTCGTCTCCTCCATATCTTCCTTCATCATCCCAGCCCTCTTCTACTCCTCCTCCTACTCCTTCATCTCCTCCTCCTTCATTCAATCCTCCTCCTCCTCCTTCATTCAATCCTCTTCCTCCTCCTCCTCCTCCTGCTTCTTCTTCTTCTCTTCTTTGATCTGCCTCCGAGAATTCACTCATTTCGGCGGTCTCTGTCGACATGATGTCGTAGTAGTGATCAACAGGAGGACAGTGTCAGCTCCTATGTTTGGTTTTGGTTCGTTTGTGTTCTGTTCCTCCTTCAGTCGATTGACTAGTGAAGAGAGAAACTAATAGAGATGGTAGGATAAGATTCCCTGTCCTCTATGAAACACTGTTTGTATGTTTGTTTTTGTTTGAGAAAAATAGTCTTTGAGACTTTCTCCGATTTCTTGTTCTCCTTACTCAGATTACTTTCTCCTCCTTCTTTTCTATATTGTATCTAGTATGAGGCACTTGGACCTACACACAGATAGTAATAGAGAAGCTAGAAAAGCTCTCCTTGAGAAGTCGACAGTCGGTCGGATAGGTTCTCAGACCTACCTTTAGAAAACGATCAGAGATTTGCAAAAATACTCTGACGTATGTGTGAGATAATGCAGATAAATGCACAAACTAGAAGGGTAGAGTGTTGTGCTCCTGTCCCTATGCTTGTTTGTGTTTTGTGTGTGTTCCTTCACTCTTCTGTCCACCTCCTTCTTCTTGGTCTCTGTGTGAGAACAGCAAGAACGACAGAGAGTTTGTATCTGATGTCTCCTTGTGAGCACACAGATACTGATTGGGCTAGAGGGTACGAGACACCTGCTTGAGACCAATCAAATTATTTGTTTTGTGAAAGAGTTATGAGGGAGCTGTGTTGAAGTATTTGTTTTCGTCTGACGTCCCCGTGTGAGACAGGTCAGTGAAAATTCACTCTGTTGCCTGTGTGGCAAAGCAGAAAGAAATCACCCTAGTGATGTAGACTTCAAATGTTATGCCCCCAACGATAGCTCGTAAAAAGTCGGTAATACAACCAAACACAGTCCTCAATAATGAGAATGATGTCTCGTTATATTAGCTCAGTGAAGCCAAAAAGGAAAATGGCAACAGACCAGGAATAAAATGGCATCAGGTCCAATCCGGACAAATAATACTGAAAAACAAGCTGGTGCACCTGTCACCAGGAAAAGGTATTTTTACCGGCTATCCGGGGGGTGATGCCTACACCGTTGAGGACATGCCATTAGCTGCATCAGTACGCCTCAGATATAGTATTATTATTATTATTATTATTATTATTATTATTATTATTATTATTATTATTATTATTATTATTATCATCATCATCATCATTATCATTATTATTATTATTATTATTATTATTATTATTATTATTATTATTATTATTATTATTATTATTATTATTATTATTATTATTATTATTATTATTATTATTATTATTATTATTGGACACCGTGATAGCCCAGTGGTCAAGTTCTACCATCTGGGCCCTGTCGCCAGTTCGATTCCCGTCGGTGCCACCAGTATTTTCATTGAACATACCGGTCTATTTCTGGACCAGTATTTTCATTGAACATACCGGCCCGTCTGGAAGTGTTGGAACTGCCCTTGCGGGGGTGTCATTAGAGCTTATCGTCAATTCTTCGTACTCCCCTCACGGGTGAGACGATGGAGGCGCATGTGCAGAAATGCATCAGCCATGGACAGAGAAGCACTATTATTATTATTATTATTATTATTATTATTATTATTATTATTATTATTATTATTATTATTATTATTATTATTATTATTATTATTATTATTATTGTTATTATTATTATTATTATTATTATTATTATTATTATTATTATTATTATTATTATTATTTTGACACCGTGATAGCACAGTGGTCAAGTTCTACCATCTGTCGGCCGGCCCGTACATTACATAGTGGCATCACTTACACGGCTTGTCGTTACTTGACTCTTATGCTTGGTCTGCCCCTCTACAGTTGAGGTACGACTAAGTGTCAGAGTAGCTGTTCCGGTTACATCTGGAGCCACTAACAAAAATTGAACGGGGTTTTGCTTTTGCTTTTCGTGAGGTTCACGAAAAGCTCAAGTTCTCACGTTTTTCTTGCCTTGTTTTTCTTGAGGTTTTGACACCTCGGAATTTCCGACAGAAAAGGGTGTTGACCTTTTTCAAGTTTTGCTTAAGACAGTTGAGCTCTCCTTAGGGGGAGAGGGATAGAAACAGATTGTGTGTGAGGTGTAGGAGCACGCACATTTGTTTTGTATTCTGTTGGAGGAAACAGGTGTCACCAGCATAACTCATAAGCTGTGTGTGGAGCAGTTGTGTGTGTGTGCTGTGTGTGTCATTTGTTGCTTTCTCACATCTCTCTTCTCTTTCTCATTTCGATATGTTACCACGTGAGAATAGGAGGAGGATGTTGACAGCAAGCAGCCCTTATTCTACACCAGCGTATACTAGGGGGGGGTGGGTCTTTGGTACCTTCCTCTCTTGGTGCACGTTTTATGGGGGCAGGAGCCCTCACAGCGTCGAGTTCGTCGACAACAGGGGGAACACCTCCCTCTTTGCACTTCATCTCTGCTCGTCTGGAAGACGATTTGAAGACGATGTGGCAGTTTCGTCTCACAGGTGATAGTTGGGCGGACCAGTTACCGTCCACAAATGCATTGCAGACGGTCAGACAATGCATTAATGCTATCTTGCCTGGTTCGACGAGGAACGTGTGGGACACACTTGTGATCGGACGCACCACAGTGGCCAATGTTATGGTGGCAGCAGAGATGGTGGTTCAGATTGCAGAAGCTGTGGGCATGGGGACCCACTACTGGACGCCTGAGAGGCTGGATGCGTCCAGATTGATGGCATCAACGGAGGGAATGGTCGATCTCAATATAGCGAGGTTGGGACAAGTCCAAGCTGAAGCCTGGGGCACCACTGCCATAGCTGGAGACCTTTCTCGTGACTTTGTCAAACGTCACGGAGAGCCTGTGTACGCCTTGGTTGGCTGTTGGCCGTCTTGGGATGTCTTGGATCAAGGGCATCCAAGATGGACTGAAGTGCAAAAGTTTGCTCAGTTTCACAGTCAGGTTTGGGCCAGAGTGTCACCCACTGTGCACGCAATGGGCAACTTTATTTTTCTGCCCAAGAGTGGTGTTGGGGCTAAAGTGCTCTCAATAGACGACGTGTTCACGCCCATTTTCGACGCAATGGATGGCTTCTGGGACAAGGCAGTCTCAGGGACAAAGCCCACTTGGGCTACAGCGGGATCGTCTGAAAATCTCGTCACGTTGGAACGATTGCTGGTAGTGGATGCCATCGTTTATATGGCCAAAGGTTTTTATCATTTTGCTGTGGCTTGGGATGGCCAGGCAGAACGACGAAAGCTTGCGGTTTCGTCATGGAACCGTAAGATGGAAAAGAACGACGAGGAACGACGTCGTACTATTGAACGTCACCAGAAGGATGTGGACCGCCTTCTGGGTGACCAGAAGGCTTTTGCTCTGGACAATCAGAAGGTTGCAATTACTAGGCATATCTCTGAGCTTCGTATGTGGCTGACAGAGGTACGTCGGGTCTGTCGTTCAGCTAACATTTATACGCCTGAGGATGTGGCCATAGTGGCTGATAGGTTCTTTCGTTGTCGGTCATCGGTCGACAACGAATGGCTTATGCAAAGCGAGGTGTGGGCAGCTTTTTGGGGAAAGCTGCAGTCTACTCGGTTCGACGCCATGTGTGTCGATAGTATTGGTCTGATGCTCGCAGAGAAGATGGGCTACCATGTTTTTGCCTCTAAGTCACAGGAGGTCAGTCAGCTGCAGGCGGAGGTCAAGTGGATGGTGAATAAGAAGCCTGTACTCCACTACATGTTCCAGAGGATAATGGACATGGTGATTATGCTCACACCTGCAGAAGCCTTCAAATTGACGGCTGTGGCATTGTTCGATCTGAACAATCAAGTCTTTATTAAGATGGCGAAAGAGATTCAGACGGACACAGAGGTATGGGAATACCTCCTCAAGGGTACTGGACAGTCTACCCCTGAGGCAAGTCCGGAGATATGGAACATGGATGAAGACGTGTTGGGGAAAGTCATGCGTCGAGTCCAGAAAACCATCATCGATGAGTGGAAGTGGTCGGGTCCGAGGTCAGGGACTCCCACTCAAGGTAATCAGAACCAGGGGGAGGGGATGGTGCGGGACCATTCGAGCCCGGGGATGAAGTTTATTGGGGCCTGGGTACTCGCGCAGGGGACCTCAGTTCTATGGTCAGAGACCCCAAAGGGGGGCCGGGGCAAGGTCGTCAACGGTTCCAGAGGTCATACTACAACCCCAGGGTGCATAGGCCGTTGTGCATGAAGAAGGCGGGAGCCTTGTGGCTCAAATCGGGAGCCATGTGCAAGAGCAATTGCCAGAATTTTCATCCTGAAGGCTGGGATGACTCGGTGCAGAAGG
>WBZZ01003457.1:0-43822 GCA_019918135.1 Paulinella micropora
ATTATGGAGGGGTGCACAGTATGGCACCCCACGGGAAGAGGAGGTGGTTGGGCCTCTTCCCACTGGTTTCGAGGCTATGTCGTTGTGTTGGCTCCGAGGCTATGTTGTTGTGTTGGTTCCGAGGCTATGTAGTTGTGTTGGTTCCGAGGCTCTGTTGTTGTGTGGGTTCCGAGGCTATGTCGGTGTGGGTTCCGAGGCTATGTTGTTGTGTTGGTTCCGAGGCCATGTCGTTGTGTTGTTTTTTATAAGACATACACCACGTGGGATCAAAGGGGTATTTACATTCCGCGATCTAGGGGTGGTGACGGGTTTCGAGGCGTCCCAGATACTTACCACAAAACGTCCTCATGCGCTGGCAGACCGCATGAAATGTCTGCTACCCCTGTGAGTACCTCCATGCGGGACCTACCTAGTCTCGTGGAGCTCTCACGCGGGGAAGATCAATCATTTGTAGTTGATTTCCTGCAAGGTACCCGACACTGTGCGGGTAGTAGGGACTTCCTTTTGGGGCCTTCTATGCAGGATGGTTAGAGTCACTCTTCCCTCCCCAACATACTCACTGTAGTCCCTGTCGGGTCGAGGGATGGAGGCGCATGGCCCTCGGGCTCAGCCATGACAAATCAATATATTATTATTATTATTATTATTATTATTATTATTTTGGACACCGTGATAGCCCAGTGGTCAAGTTCTACCATCTGGGCCCTGTTGCCAGTTCGATTCCCGTCGGTGCCACCAGTATTTTCATTGAACATACCGTGGACCAGTATTTTCATTGAACATACTGGTCCGTCTGGAAGTGTTGGAACTGCCCTTGCGGGGGTGTCATTAGAGCTTATCGTCAATTCTTCGTACTCCCCTCACGGGTGAGACGATGGAGGCGCATGTGCAGAAATGCATCAGCCATTGACAGAGAAGCACTATTATTATTATTATTATTATTATTATTATTATTATTATTATTATTATTATTATTACTATTGCTATTATTATTATTATCATTATTATCATTATTATTTTTATTTTTATTATCATTATTATTATCATTATTATTATTATTATTATTATTATTATTATTATTATTATTATTATTATTATTAGTATTATTATTATTTTGGACACCGTGATAGCCCAGTGGTCAAGTTCTACCATCTGGGCCCTGTCGCCAGTTCGATTCCCGTCGGTGCCACCAGTATTTTCATTGAACATACCGGTCTATTTCTGGACCAGTATTTTCATTGAACATACCGGCCCGTCTGGAAGTGTTGGAACTGCCCTTGCGGGGGTGTCATTAGAGCTTATCGTCAATTCTTCGTACTCCCCTCACGGGTGAGACGATGGAGGCGCATGTGCAGAAATGCATCAGCCATTGACAGAGAAGCACTATTATTATTATTATTATTATTATTATTATTATTATTATTATTATTATTACTATTATTACTATTATTATTATTATCATTATTATTATTATTATTACTATTATTATTATTATTATTATTACTATTATTACTATTATTATTATTATTATTATTATTATCATTATTATTATCATTATTATTATTATTATTATTATTATTATTATTGCTAATACTATTACTATTACTATTATTATTATTATAATTATTATTATTATTATTATTATTATTATTATTATTATTATTATTATTATTATTATTATTACTATTATTACTATTATTATTATTATTATTATTATTATTATTATTATCATTTATTATTATTTTTATTATCATTATTATTATTATTATTATTATTATTATTATTATTATTATTATTATTATTATTATTATTATTATTATTGGACACCGTGATAGCCCAGTGGTCAAGTTCTACCATCTGGGCCCTGTCGCCAGTTCGATTCCCGTCGGTGCCACCAGTATTTTCATTGAACATACCGGTCCGTCTGGACCAGTATTTTCATTGAACATACCGGTCCGTCTGGAAGTGTTGGAACTGCCCTTGCGGGGGTGTCATTAGAGCCTATCGTCAATTCTTCGTACTCCCCTCACGGGTGAGACGATGGAGGCGCATGTGCAGAAATGCATCAGCCATTGACAGAGAAGCACTATTATTATTATTATTATTATTATTATTATTATTATTATTATTATTATTATTATTATTATTATTATTATTATTATTATTATTATTACGGACGCAGATGTCCAAAATCAGGGACTGTTGCCGCTTTTGCTGTGAATTCTGCCACCTGTCCCTGCAGTTTCCCACGCGTGTGTCTGTTGCACCCGCAGGGGCCGGCCCTAGCTTGCCAGGTCTGCCACTGTCCCAATGAGCGCGCCACGTGCCGCTGCGAATACCGCGACACCAGCGCCTCGTAATGCCCTCTCCTCTCTCCTTCACTACTACTACTACTACTACTACTACTACTACTACTACTACTACTACTACCACTACTACTATTACTACTACTACCACTACCACTACTACTAGTACTACTACTACTACTACGAATACTACTACGACTGCTGCTTCTGCTACTACTAACTACTACTAACTGCTGCTGCTACTAATACTACTAATACTACTACTACTACTACTACTACTACTACTACTACTACTACTACTACTACTACTACTACTACTACTACCGACAGAGAAGAGGCTTCACGAGAACCTTGTCGAAATGTGTCGCTGTGTTGTTTTGTGTCCGCCTAGCAAACTCGAGCTTCATCAGAATCCGCATAGATTTGTCTACATAGATATGCACATGCGTATTCATGTGTGTCTACCCGATTTCTGCTGCTAATCTTCAATCGCTGTCTTTATGTAGATACGTGTGTGCTATTTGCTGGACCCCCAACATCCGCCAGCCTGATCCCGAAGCCCAGGTGAACACGTGGTCCCCGATGAAGGCCAAGAAACAGGCGCAGGTGGACAAGCGGCAGGTATGTATGTATATATTTCTGTCCGTATGTATGTATGTATGTATGTACGTAGGTGGCCAAGAAATGTATCAAGTCGTCGCCGCCCCAAAACAAGGCGAAGAAGCTGGGCAAGTCGCCATCGCCACCCAAAAGCAAACAGCAGGTCAAGTTCGCCAATGACAACGAGGTATGATGGATAGATAGATAGATAGATAGATAGATAGATAGATAGATAGATAGATAGATAGATAGATAGGTATATATATATATAGGTAGATAAAATACATGTGCGCACGGAGCAAGGTCCTTTCCTTTCATGTCAGTCATCTTCTAGTATTCAGCTGTGCCATGCTTGGTCTTCTTGCCTCGCGCTCAAACGTGCCACCAAGGAGAAGCATCATCAACAGCAGCATCAGTAGCAAGCACAACAAGATTGCTGACTGCTTGACTTACCTGCCTGTGTTAGCCCTCCTACGCGCGCATTACCGAGAACTTCGCCTGGAAGCGTCGCGCCAAGTACAGCGAGAGCGAAGCCAAGGCCGCGCGAGCACGCGTCATCGCTGCAGAGGCTCCTTACCAGTAAGCCCTGCAACCCTCTTTTTTTCCTTTCTTTGTTTCTTTCTTTCTTTCTCAAGCAGGTTTTCTCGTTCGCTTCAAGCTGCCTTGCACCCCTGTCCCTTGCATCCCCATCACACAGCTTAGCGCACACGTTGTAATCTGTCACAATGTCAGGCGCTGGTTGGTGTGGGGCGACGAAGGCCAGCAAGCGCAGTGCTAACAGGCACACCGCGCAGGAAGCTGCCTCGTCCACCGCATTTATTGTTTAATTCTGTACTTTATTCATCCAACCGACCAATCCTACCATCGACCACCCGATCAATTGTTTAGTTCTGCATTCCTATAATAGATGTATCCCTAATATATCATTTTCCTGATCTCTGGCGTCAAAGCTATTACTCAACAGATGTCAGCTTCAGTCGTATAAATCAATTACAACAAGCACTCAAACAGCCTTTCAACCTTCCCTTCCATCCAACTAAACCATCTAAAAGCATGTGGCGGCCGTTGGCGCAGTCTGAGGAAGGCGTTGCGCCCGACCACACTGCCCTGTTGTTCCTGATTGGGGAAAATATAATAAGTCGAGAGTCGGAACCGACAGAAACTCCACATTTTATAAGGTCTTTCAGTATCTCTCTTCACGCATGTCTACATACGTATGTCAAGTATTAGCACCCGCCGGGGCTGATACGTATTTGTAATCGTGATATCAGCGAAGCAGTGACCACTCGCTTCAAGTTATCGTGAATAGACATACCTGTATGCTTTGTATGCCCTTGTGTCCTGTTACATTCACATCGATGTACAGCTAAAAGTTTTGTGAGTAGCTGTCAGTTTCAGACACTCTCCCCCCCACCACCGAACTTATTATAGATATATATATATATATATATATATATATATTTCAACACGACTTCCCATAAAATTGTATTAATAGACTCGATATATGACGATCGGTGAATCTTGGCCTCCGCTTTATTAAAGTTAGACTCTATCGCCTCATTATTATTTAGGGGAGGGCACAAGGAACCATGTTGGCAAAGCAACTAAGACATTGGTGGGCAGGAGCGCAAATTGCCTTTGAGGCAAGGCCGAGTGCAGCAGGAGCTGTGGGTCAGGGCCACAAATGGGTGTGGTCGGAATGCCATTGGCCAGGGTGTTCAAAGTGGTGTGACACCAAAAAGGGTCACATACCTGGCAGTGCCGGTAAGGGCTCAGGGAGCCTAAGAATTTTGCATTATCTTTACTTTCGCTTTGGCGGTGGGCTCCAGTGGTGGAGCATGTGTATTTCTGGAGCAGCAGGGGATCAGGGATCTACGTGGTAAGCGGCAAGGTGGGAGTGGTTGAGCAGAAGGCTCAAATGGAGCTGCACTTCAGTGGGTCTGTCTTCAGGACAGACCCCAAACATGCCAGTTACCTCTCTTCTTTGTAAGCGGACTTTAGGCCGTGGGGGTGGGGGACAAGGGCTAGATCAGGAGTGCAGCGAGCGCATGGACATGTTTGTTGTCTGTGTCTGAGGCGCCTATTGTTGACTGGCGCTTGAATGGTGAACTCGTAGCGGAGGTGTCTTCTTGCGGGGTCTGGGCGGCGATGTGGAGCCGCGGCAGGAACTGCAGGGAGCGGGTTGTGACAATAACGCTACTTAGGTCAGATCTCTTGGCGTATGGTCGTTGTTTGACATGGTTCCCGGTGCGGACCCGGACTTTGGACTTTGCTTCCGGTTGGAGCGTTTCTGCAATGGTGCAGTGGGTGGTTTGCCAGTCTTTTGCAGTCGTTTTGGTTGTGGAGGCCATAGTCGTCTGGCGATGTGGAACCTTTTTCTGCTTGATGATGGTCGGAGCGCGACGGACGTCTTTCTTCTTCCTCCATCAAGGGGGGTGGTTGCTTATATTTCAAATTCGATTGTCAGCAGAGGGTGAGGGCAGCATGATGAGCCCATGGCTTTTGGTGCACGTGGTGTTGCTGGTCGGCCGGATGTTTTGGATCAGTTGGCAGCGGGCCGAGGCAAGGCGTATGTTTGTAGGCAGTGGTGGCCGATGTAATTATTTTAACACTTAACTTAATGGGCGGGCAGGTTTTCAAACTCTCTCGAGATGCTGTGAACCCTTTCTTTGACCTTTTCTTGTGCTGGTCTGCTTCTTTTGGACTCTCCTCTGTGTCCAACACTTGAATTCTCTGAACTCGTGACCTTCCTTTTTTTTTTTTTTTTCGCTACGTTGAGGTGCCCTTTGTGAGCCTACGGTTTGGACTGATACAACCCCAAGTGATAAATACACAAAGAACTCTTATTAAAAGTCTCTAAGGCTGCATAATAAAGTCCTGACTCCAGAGAGCAGGTGAAATACCAGTAAATAGCTGAGACTCTGAGGTCACTTCGTTTGTTCATTAATACGTAGATTTCTACTTGTTTGCATACTTGGGTTGCAAACTACGAACACGATGAACGTAGATTGTGAGTTGGTGAGGTGCGTCACTTGAAGATGATAGAGTAGTACTTGAACTTGAAGGAGTGCTTCAAGTCCAAACGTCCTGTATTATATTAATAGCTGGAGTCAAGTATCCAAAATTTGCATTTGGAAAAAGTTCACCGGGCCACCGTGAGACAGTCATGGATGTACAATTAATGACATTCAAGTGGAGACAAGAATTCTTGTACTTGAAGTTTTGCCGGTTCGATGTCAAAAGAATATATTTATTGATGCCTATCCTTTTACTCAACCAAATTCAACAACTTCGCCAGTAACCCAATCTTCTTCACTAATATAAATAAAGATCAAAGATGGTGGGAAAATATGGGAGACTAGCGAAGCCCAAAAACAACCAAGGCAAACACCAGCCAGTTCCCGTTGTCCGGTCTAACGATAATATATTCTGATCTAAAAAGGTAACGGACCTTTTTAGTAACATTGTTTAAGTGCATGGGGATGCCATACTTACGCCATATGGCAACAAAAATTACCATATGGCAACCGCGTTTCAGTAGCCAGTTTTCAAAAAATTCTATCGCTTGAACCGGAGCTGTTTTTATTGAATAAAGTCAAAAACCTTGAAGCAAAAGTGTGCGGGAAGCGAGTGTGAAAATTTCAGGAAAAATCTTTGAGTTGAAGTTTTTTTTTTTTTTAATAGACTGGTGCCCTCATACTGCACTTTTTCCACGTGAACGTGCCACAAAATGATTTTTTAGCAGAAACATGGAGGTGGGTGACCCCCTATCCGTGGCTGTAGAGAAGCTGGGAAAGGCTTGGGCACGCCAAAAATTTGGCGATCCTCTCTACAAGGACATTAGTGCTTTGGGTGTTTTGAAGGAAAAAGAAACCAAGCACAAAAAAGCACTTGTTACCTCCACTTTGACAAGCAGGACTATTTCTTCTTTTCCAAGCTTTTGCGACCCCAGCCCGACCATGCCGGGTCAGACCTGCATTTCGTCAATGCTGCGGGAGAAGAGATCAAAGATGAGGTTTCAGATGAGGAGGAGGAGGAACCCCCAAACCCTCAACCCGAAGTGAAAGATGCTGTTCCCCAGGAAGACGAAGACAGTGCTGAGGAAGAGGGAGGTGAAGAAGAAAACCTTCCCTCGTACAATCCGTGTCCATATCCACAAGAAGAAGTAGATGGGGAGACGGCCAAACTATTGGCTAATGATATGAAGTGGAACGTGTGTCCACATGTGGTGGATTGGGGAGCTAATCGCCCTGTAAATAAGGCCAAGACCACCTTGGCCACACGATGCGGGACCCTGCATGTAAGCTCTTTCACCCTTCTCCCCTCTGCGCTCTCACTTCAAAAAAAATAAATCCAGTCAACCTCACATTCACCATGACTTTTTGAATGGTTTTCTTTTTGTTCTTTTTTTTTGAATTTGTTGTCGTTTCAGGGAATTATAGTTACAAAGTCACACTTCTTGTCTGCTTTTGCTAACTTGTTTTCTCTCTTTTTCGTATGTCCCATTACAATACAATTTCAGTTTTTTTTGCACCCCCCTATCAATTCTTTTTTTCCTCTTTCGTTCATAGGCACTTTCTTCACTTCTTGCCGCATGAAGCAGTTCATACCATCGTTCGCCTTACTAACGAGGAGCTGGAGAAGGAGCGAGAACCCCGTCTGCGGCAGGCCCTCACCTTTCAGGAGTTTTTAGTCTTCATTGGGCTCCTTATCAAAATCTCTCTGGCGGACCGAGGTCGTAGGCGTGCACACTGGGCCCCCACATCAGGACACGGTGCAGACGGGCTTCCGGGGATGGATTTGGTAACATAATGGGGTGCAATCGGTTCGATGCTATCTTGAAAAATTTGAGGCTAGGCCCCCCTGCAAATGAAGAGGACCCTTTTTTCCCAGTTCGTTCATTCATGCAGGCCGTGGATGCCACAGCACGTAAAGCCATAGTCCCGGGCAACATTCTCGTGGTAGATGAGAGTATGGGGTCAATTTACGGGGGTGGGTATGCCAGGCCAAATGGTTATCCCCCGCAAGCCTATTCCTGTTGGCAGAGAATATCATACCGTGTGTGATGTTGAAACAGGCATATGCATAGGTATGGAATGTGTGGAGGGTAGGGATAGGGATAGGCTAAAAGAATTAATAGATGAGTTTGGGGTCACTACTGCTACTACTTTGCGCCTAACAAAACCATGGTGGGGGAGTGATCGAATTGTTGTTGGTGATTCGTGGTTTGCTTCTGTTAAGACAGCTACCGAAGTGAAGAAGAGGGGGTTAGATTTTGTAGGCCAGGTGAAGACTGCGCATTCAGGGTTTCCCAAAATGCTTTTGTGGAGTCAGAGGGGTCCTAAGAAAGGCGATTTAGCTTCGGCCACATGCGTGCATGAGGGGGTGGAGCTGCTTGATTCCCTGTCCTCTATGAAACACTGTTTGTATGTTTGTTTTTGTTTGAGAAAAATAGTCTTTGAGACTTTCTCCGATTTCTTGTTCTCCTTACTCAGATTACTTTCTCCTCCTTCTTTTCTATATTGTATCTAGTATGAGGCACTTGGACCTACACACAGATAGTAATAGAGAAGCTAGAAAAGCTCTCCTTGAGAAGTCGACAGTCGGTCGGATAGGTTCTCAGACCTACCTTTAGAAAACGATCAGAGATTTGCAAAAATACTCTGACGTATGTGTGAGATAATGCAGATAAATGCACAAACTAGAAGGGTAAAGTGTTGTGCTCCTGTCCCTATGCTTGTTTGTGTTTTGTGTGTGTTCCTTCACTCTTCTGTCCACCTCCTTCTTCTTGGTCTCTGTGTGAGAACAGCAAGAACGACAGAGAGTTTGTATCTGATGTCTCCTTGTGAGCACACAGATACTGATTGGGCTAGAGGGTACGAGACACCTGCTTGAGACCAATCAAATTATTTGTTTTGTGAAAGAGTTATGAAGGAGTTGTGTTGGAGTATTTGTTTTCGTCTGACGTCCCCGTGTGAGACAGGTCAGTGAAAATTCACTCTGTTGCCTGTGTGGCAAAGCAGAAAGAAATCACCCTAGTGATGTGGACTCCAAATGCAATGCCCCCAACGATAGCTCGTAAAAAGTCGGTAATACAACCAAACACAGTCCTCAAAAGGTGAGAATGATGGCTCGTTATATTAGCTCAGTGAAGCCAAAAAAGGAAAACGGCAACAGACCAAGAATAAAATGACATCAGGTCCAAATCAGGACAAATAATACTGAAAAACAAGCTGGTGCACCTGTCACCAGGAAAATGTATTTTTTACCGGCTATCCGGGGGGTGATGCCTACAGTGGCAAGCACCACGGCACCCGCATTTAGGGGTAGTACGGAGAGGCCCGTGCGACGAGGCGTAGATGTCGTGTGTGTTTGTATGACTGTCCAGAAAAAAAAATGAATTACACAGAGTGTTTCTGCGCGACTTGCGGCCCTGACTTGCCACTGTGCAACTTTGCAGCTCGTGGGTGCCACGCCTGGCACAGACAGTACGGAACGCCCTCCAAAAACAAGCATAAACCTAATAAACGTACCGGGCCCAATGACGCTCTTAAACTCTGTGTTGCCGGTGAGCATCACATAAAAAATGATTAAGTCTCGGGGGGGGGGGGGGGGTAAGGATAGTGACCGAGCGGTAATAGTAATACTTGTATTAAATTTTTGTTGATTTTAATACCTGAAATGAAAGATTTACTAATATTATTAATTTTAATAAAAAATTTGAAAATATTATTTTTTATGGAACTTCGGAAAGTGACTTATAATGGATGCCGGGCGGCATCCAGTAGCAGGCACATAGACAATAGATTAGAAACGAAAGAGACGTCTAATCTACTGTCTGCAGCAAGTTTCTTCATGAATACGTAGATTAAGTCAGTGCGAAAAGTCACAACAACCCTAGCCTTCGTATGCCAACGCTGTACAGTTTACGTAATATTAATAACTTTGTGATTCACGCAATCACTATTTTATATAATAGAAACTTGCAGGGATGAGTGTAATAAACACCTGAATTTTAAAATAATTTAATAATACTACAGAGTCTCAGGTAGAAAACATCTGATTTTCAAAATAATATTAATAATAAATTATCTAAATTTTAACTTTGTAATAATAAAAAATTGAATTTCAAAATAATTTAATATTGATACTATACCTAAATATTATACTAAGATTCTCAGAGAGAAAGATAAAAAAGAAGAAAATGTATGAGGTATGCAGAGTTATGACGATATTAACGATATTATATATAATATTAGAGCAAGAGAGACACCAAACAACTAAGACAGAGAGAGAGAGAGAGAGAGAGAGAGAGGTAAAAAGAAGAAACTGTATGGGGTATGAGGAGTATGAGATATGAGTATGGGGGTATGAGGGTATGGCGGTATGACGATAATAGATACATAAATCTAAGATGAAATAGACAGAAAGAGACACTAAATAACTAAGACAAAGAGAGAGAAAGAGATATTAAAAAGAAAGTGTATGGGGTATGAGGGGTATGAGGGTATGGAGGGTATGACGAAAATATGTACAATATATTGGGGGTATGACGGGTCTGGCGATAATAGATGAGAAAGATTGCACGATATCTATCTATCTATCTATCTATCTATCTATCTATCTATCTATCTATCTATCTATCTATCTACTTTGATCATGCATATTACTAGTCTTGAGAGAGAGAGAGAGAGAAAGAAGAGAGAGAGAGAGAAAGAAGAGAGAGAGAGAGAGAGAGAGAGAGAGAGAGAAAGAAGAGAGAGAGAGAGAGTATGAGAGGGTATGACAGGGTATAAGGGGCGCTTGAGAGAGAGAGAGAGAGAGAGCAGAGAGAGAGAGCAGAGAGAGAGAGAGAGAGAGAGGGAGGGAGAGAAAGAGAGAGAAAGAGAGAGAGAGAGAGAGAGAGAGAGAGAGAGAGAGAGAGAGGGGTAATAAGATCTGGGACATTCTCGAACAGTCAAAGTTCGATCTGACTTTTGTTGGTGGTCCTCCACCAGGCAAAGAAATCCGCGCCAGACGACGAAGGCAGTGACAAAGAAACTATTTTTCTTTATGCGTCTCAAATAAACTGATTGATTGCCCACGGCGTATCATGATTTGATCATGCATCATCAGTTATCAATATGAATATTAAAAAGACTCAGTGATATAACTTGGCATTCGATCGCAACATACGAGTGCGAAAGGTCGATCGACGATGATACTACACCGTATACGGGGATCGCTAGTGTATTGAGCGATGGTGTTCCCGGGTATGACCCTTTCCAAGTCCTGGGATGATGTTCTCGAAAATGAAATGTTCTCTGAAACTTTCATTAAATTATTTTTTACGATAGATTATATACTGTCGTACCTGAGCACGGTCAATCTCTACTTGTGTCGGTATATCGCAGGGTCGGGTACATACACCTCGACTTCGGATATAGCTATTAGGACCGGCCCCCTAATACTATATCATAGGATATCCGCCTTATACAAGGGTATGTCATTAAAAAAGACAATGTACTTACGATCTCCCTGTGAATAATAATAATAATAATGATAATGATAAGAAGAAGGAGTTCAAAGGGGGAATCGTACTACAGCGTTGCTTGTATTTTTTTATTAATAGTACGTTTGTTCTTGACATACTGCCGAAAAAAAATTTGAGGGGAAGGAGTTCAAAATTTACAAGAAAGGCTAGAGAATCCGCTTTGACGTGCCGTATGAGGATATATTTATCGTCTTTTAGCGTCTATCCGTGGGTCGATGCGCTGTGTGGCATGACTCCATAGCGCATACTATTTGCAGAAAGAAATAAGAAGGTGTATGACGAAAATGCTATTTCCGTCATAAAATCGGGAGGGGGTACTGTAGGCATCACCCCCCGGATAGCCGGTAAAAAATACCTTTTCCTGGTGACAGGTGCACCAGCTTGTTTTTCATTATTATTTGTCCGGATTGGACCTGATGCCATTTTATTCCTGATCTGTTGCCGTTTTCCTTTTTGGCTTCACTGAGCTAATATAACGAGACATCATTCTCATCTTTTGAGGACTGTGTTTGGTTGTATTACCGACTTTTTACGAGCTATCGTTGGGGGCATTACAAAACAGGCTTTCGTAAAGGAAGTACCACTCTCAATGATTGATTCAATTTTTTCAATCTCTTCGTTTTCAATCATTCCTCTATTCTGCTATTTCCAATATTTCATCAATCTTCTTTCGTCTTCAATCTGTCTCAATCTCTTCTTTCTTCTTCTGTCTTTCATCAAGTCTTCTTCAATCTCTTCTTTCTCAGATTTCTTCTTAATCAAAATTTCGTCAATCGCTCTAAGTCCTTCTTTCTTCTTCTCCAATTCCTTCATCATCTCCTCAATCATCTCTTCATCTTTCTCAATCTCCTTCATCGCTTTTATCTTCAGTTCAGTCAATCTTTTCGCGTTATATCTATGGTCTTCAAATTCTTCAATCCATTCTTCTTTTCCCTTTACGAAATCTAGTATAAGGTTAATCGACATAATATGAGGTGTTTTTTTTACTCACGCGTGAGGTCCGCACAAAAAGACAGAAAAAGAAGCAACAGAGAAAAACAGTTGCTCATTTGCTCAAAATTTAGAGCATTCGTGCAAAAAAATTATAAAAAAACGCCAATATCGCCCGCTACTTTCGATAAAAATTATTGCGTTGACTATGTCTGCCTGAATGTTTCCTAAATAAAAAGGAAATTGCTAAAAAACTGACAACCAAAACCAAAACTGGGGCTTGTCGGTCTCATTCCCTCAAAATCTCCAGAGTTTAGAAGCAGGATGGACGATTTATCAGCCGCCTTGGAAGGCTTGAAGTTTGGAGAACACGACAAAGCTCAACCCGACGAAGCTCAACCCGCCCCAGCTCAACCCGCCCCAGCTCAACCCGCCCCAGCTCAACCCGCCCCACAACCATTCCATCCGCCACTCGGTTGGTCAGACGAAGACGCCACGGCCAAAGGTGAACCAGTAGTTTGCCCTACAAGTTCAAAAAATTGCGGGGGAGAAGTAGTCTCATAAGTAGATGGGGTAAATACATCGTTTTCTTGATCCTTGTCCACTTCATCGTCACCGACCACTTCGATTTGCGGCAAAATTTCTTGAACAAGTTCAAGAAGAAAAAGAAGATGAATTTATCGTTCAGGTTCACGATAGTTTTCTTCGTGCTAACAAAGAAGTAAAGTTGAGTCGTGATGGTGGCGAGTTCAAAAACGGCGAAGGACTAGTGTTTCGTGCAGTGGGAATTGACAAAGGAATTAGAAACCCAATTCGTCAGAGATTTTTTTTGGTGGAAGACCATAATAATGAGATTACAGTTTTTCCATCTCTGACATCCATCCATAAACATTTCAAGGACAATATGGAGTCAATCAATTTTATTTTGCCGATAGCTGGACATTGGAGACGACGATAGTTGGGAATGTACAACGAACTTCATAAATCTAATATTACTTTTGCTTTCTTTTCTCTTTTGCTTGTTCTTATGTTCTCTGGTTGAATGTCTTCTCTCTTCAACTGTTATTTTGTTTTCTTTTCTTTCGTTATTTCTTTTACCTATTCTTTTATTTGTTTTTCTTCGTCTACCGGTTTGTCGAACTGAGTCTTTAATAATTCCCGAGTGCTTACTAGCTCATCCGAATTTAATATCAACTTGAAACCGGAACGCCCCACGACGGTATAAATCTGTTTGCTGTATTGCTTACCACCCTTAGAAAATAAATTCCTCTTTAGCTCCTTTCGCACCTTATCGCCCTTTTCGAATTCGTCAATCAACCCGTCCCGTTGAATTCTTTGTTTATTTTTATTTACTCCCTTAAATACATCTATCTGCCTATTTTGAATTGTTCTATGAAAACACATATTATAAGCGTCCACCATATCGTCAATATAAGTCAGCCAATCAAAATTACCGTTAGTTTCAAATAATATGTCCAACCATCTCAGTATTGTTCTTATAACCCGGTCAACGATTGCAAGCGCCCGATGGTCTCCTATTTCAACAGTCCTGTGTTCGACGTTGTTGTCTCTGAAATAATCTTTGACTATTCCTTTGTATTCACTCCCACTGTCGGTTGTAATGCTCTCGGGAGTGTACGGTATAGATTTTAAAGCTAAATAAACTTCTTTCGCCGTTTTGTTTTTAAGTGGTTTAATTATTAATCGGCTGTGTGTGTCTATCCAAAAACAACATCCAAGCATAGCCTTTATTACCTTTCTTGTCTTTAAGTTTTGACATATCCGCCAAATCTACAAATACTTGTTTAAGTGGTTTGTCTGACCATATTGTATTCCATTTATCCGTTGGTAATCTTTTTTGGTAATGTATTTCAAGTGCTTGTTGTTCCTTTATTTCATCTTCATCACCTCCAGTTTCAGTATTTTGTGTATTTCCTGTATGCTTATGGTCCATTGCTATATGCGACTAAAATAGGAAGGTAGTTTATCACAATATACAAAAGAGTAAATAATAAGTCGTGCATAAAGTTATATATTAGAACTTTAAAAATATCTTTGAAACATCATTGTTTTCTTTTTTTGACTTCTCTGGTTGTCCCGCATAAACATTGACATTAACACGGCCAGTCTTCTTCCCTCCTTTCTTAGGCTTAGGCTCTTCCTCTTCTTCCTCACTTTCGCTTTCGCTATCCTCGCTATCTTCTTCCACTTTCTTTTTACCACTTTCTTCGCCTTCTTCTGTTTGGTTTTAAGTTTCATACCCGCAACCCGTCGGGCGACAATATCAACAAAGTCGTGTTCAACCTCTTCATCACTTTCACTGCTTTCCTCAATCGGTTCGCCATCTCTACCATCAATCATATCTTTCGCCAACTGCTTCTTAGTAATGTGTTCCATCCGCTGTTCCGCCGTGATTTCTTTCACATTCTTAGCCTCTTCCTCCGCAAGTAGTTCCCTCGCCCTCTCAATCTTTCTCTGCTTAGCCTGGTTCTTCTTCGCCTCCCAACCCTTTTCAAGGTTCTTCATCGCAACCTCTCTATTACCTCTCGGCATTTTATGACTTGTTTATATTATTATACAAAATAATATTATTTAGTTTTTATTAATAAACAATTTTTTAACAAATATAATATGAGTTTCAAGTCGCTCTTAGGCCTTAATGAGTTGGCTGTTGATAGTCTAGATATAAAAAATGTAGACTTAACAAATATTAATATTATCGGCTTAAATACAGACAGAGTGCCAGAAGATGCCGACCCGATAAATCTTTATTATACTGACGGCCGATTTGATACACGACTGGCTACCAAAAGCACAGCGGACATTAAAGAAGGAAAAATTTTATACTACACAGAGCAACGAGTTAGGGACAACGACGAGGTCAAAGCCTCAACTCAACACCGCTGGAATACAAGTAATCCGCACCAAACCAGCCTTTATAATCTGATAGACACAAACATATCCGCACCAACTGTCGGTCAATACTTAACATACATCGATGTAGATGGCAAATGGAGGAATACATATTTAGGGTCAATTGACACACTCTCTGATGTAGTCATTACAGCACCAGTGACGATGAATAGTTATCTAACATACAATTCTATAAACTGGGTAAATAAAACATTTCCGATAAATGTTGATGAATTCGGCAATATTAGTATGGGAAGGAAGAATATAACAGGAGTTAATTTGCTAAATACCAAAGATGTTGATGAATGGATATTTGAGCATAACGATAATAATGATAAAGTGTCAGCGAGTGGAAGCATATATAGCCACAGCGATGTGACAATATCAGGCTTCCCAGCAGATAACCAACTGCTTATGTTTAGCACGGGACAATGGAGAAATACTACTTCACCCTTTCTTAGATTAGACGTCACAGCCAGTATGACAGGAGGACTAAATATGGGTGGTTATGCTATTTCAGGGGCTTCTACATATAATGGAATTAATCTCGCAAATCTCGCAGTTGATGGTTCGGTGGTTAAACTAACAGGAGACCAAACCATAGGAGGAATTAAAACATTTAGCAGTATAATAAATGCGAGTGCTGGTCTTGATATGAAAAGCCAAAGCATTACAAATGTAAATCAACTAAATGGCAGGTCTATCACAACTGGGCTATCAGAGCACGATACAAACAACGCGAAAGTTTCGGCGAGCGGAAGTATTGATACACATAGCGATGTGATTGTAACAACAGCATCAGATAATCAACTACTCATTTATAGCACAGGACAATGGAGAAACGTGGCATCACCCTTTCTTAGATTAGACGGCACTGCTAGTATGACGGGAGGGCTAAATATGGGAAACCAACGCATAACAAATGTAAATCTGGTTGATGGTGTGGATGTTTCTGTTCTTGATAGCTCGGCAGTTAAAACCTCAGGAAACCAAACCATATCAGGAATTAAGACATATAGCAGTGGTGTTGAAATTACTGGGAATTCAATCAATTCAACAACAAAGGGAACATTCATTGTTTTCAATTCTACCAGTAATATCGGGTCAATTGCTAGTTTGGATATGAACACGGCAACATATTACAACTTTGAAATTTCTGCGAAAAAAATAAGTTTTATTATTGACGGGACGATTGTTTCGTGGTTTAATGCTACTGGCTTAGATTGTAATAGTAGTCGGATTGTTAATCTAGGAGCGCCACAAAATGCGAATGAAGCGGTAAATAGACAATATCTGGATGACAATTGTGTGAAACTAACAGGAGACCAAACAATAACAGGAATTAAAACATTCAACGGGACGAGCACTACGATAAAATATCTAACTTTAACACAAACGGCTGATTTTAATAATCAAGAAATCATTAATGGTGGAAATATAACATATAATGGTGCGAGGATATTAAACCAAAATGGAGGAGATATATTCTTTTCACAGACATCAGGTGATTATCAATATTTCTTATTTTCTCTAAATACCGCTACAAGTGGAACCGCAGACCAAAGAGGTTATGTATTCACGAATGTAGCATTTGATGTAAAAGGAGCGGGACTTTATATTTCAAAACTTTTGGACAATAAAAGTGCTTCATCTGACGTTGTCCGTTTTAACAATGCTGGCGGTATGCGGTTTCAAGGTGCTTTGGATATGAACTCAAACAACATAACAAATGGTGGAACAATAACGGGAACATCAATCACTTCAACTGCTGGCATGACTACAACCACATTAACGGCGAGCGGATTATTAACAGCAGATGGCGGTTGCAAGTTATCTATTCAAAATAAAGTAGATGGAGGAACTGGACAGGGTATATTTCTGTGGGATACAGACAACACAGGATGGGGGATTTATATGGCTCAGGCAGGGGCAGGTAAAAGTCTATCTGGACGGTCTGCGGTTGCAGGCAACGATATTTCAGGCTTTGCTATAAGATTTAGGTCTGGTTTTGCTTCAACAGATGGTTTTGTGTGGGAAAATTCTAATGAGCAATTGTTAATGTCATTAAATGGGGCAAACGGAACTTTATGGACAAAAGGATTGATAACGGCTAGTGCGGGGATATCAACAACATCATTAACGACGACTGATAAAATAACAACATCACTAACATCATCGATAAGCAGACCGATAATTATAGGAAACACATCAAAATCAGTGAATGGGGCGACAGGTGGTTTAGAAATATATGGAACGGCTGGTAATATCGGAGGGGCACACTTACAAGCAATAACAACGGCGGATGTTTATCCAACATTTCAATTATTGAACTGGGCACACGATAACATAAATTTATATTTTGATTGCTATTACAACGGGACGAACATATTATCTTCTAGCACTTCTTCAAATTTTCAAATAGCGAAATACTTAAACAAACTAAGTTTTAAATATAAAAATGGCGGAACACTTGGGCAGTCTATAACGATGACAGAGGCGATATCTATTGATACAGCGGGATTATTAGCGACGAAGGCTATTACGGCAAGTGGATTAATAACGGCGAATGCGGGTATTACATACACGGGAGTGCTAACGACCACAACATTAACTGGTGGAGCAAAGATAGGAATACAAGGAGGAACAGATGGGACAAATGCGAGAGGAATATAAATTTGGGAAACAGCAAATACAGACTGGGGCATTTATATGTCTCAATCTGGTGCGAGTAAATCATTAAGTGGAGGAACAGCGCCAACTGGAGGAGTAGGAGGTGGTATAACTTCTCATGCTATAAAATTTAGAGTTGGTAATGGTTCAACGAATGGTTGTATATGGGAGAATAGTTCAAATACTGCTTTACTGTCTTTGAGAGGGAGCGATGGGCAATTATGGGTATTGTCTAATCCAATTCAATATTCAGACAGGAGAAAAAAAGAAGACATAAAAGAGTGTTTAGGCTTAGATTTTATTAATAAGTTAAATCCAGTCTGCTATCGTATGATTGACGACAACAAGAAACAGAGAACGGGTTTGATAGCACAGGAATTAGAAGATATACAATAACAGAAATGAATATGCTAGATTTTGGAGGTTTTATAAAAGAAACAATTATGGTTCCGTGTCCAAAGCAAAGAAAAGAATGCGAATTGAAAGGTGTGAGCGTTAATCCAGAAGATGTTAAATGTGTTGATAGTGGTGATGTCGGTTATGGTATAGGTTATTCCGAGTTTATCGCCCCATTAATTAAAGAGGTTCAACAATGATCAGAAAAGGTGATTTATTTAGAAAAGCAAAATAATAATCTAACTAATGATATAGCCGATTAAAAAAACCAATTAGCAGAAATCCGTAATTACAATGCCCCCTAGATTACACCCTCCACCTCCGCTCATTGATATGGCAGATGGCGAACTAACACCAGAGTTGAAGAACCGTGTTTTGGATATTTCATTGAAGAATGAAGAAAAAAAAGTAGAGCACGAATTGGAAGATAACTGGAATTGTTGTTGTATAAAAAACAGACCGACTGACAGCCGACTTATTAAGTATCTGTTTCAAATGGGTATCCTTATCGCTATTATAACCCTTTGTATCGTGAGGTTGTCTGAAAAGAACTTACCGTGCGAGACAGCCAACACTTATGTAGGTATTTTAACGCTATTGATTGGAATATGCCTTCCATCGCCATCTAGTTCAAAGAAATGAACATTCATACAAATGTATTTTATACCAAGAAGCATCACTTGAACATATTAAAGGTATAGATTCATCAAAACTAACACACCAATCACTCATCGGCTTATACACGCATTTAAATTTGGTTTCTATTCCTTTTTGAATACACCACACACAACTTTCATTTTTTTATCGCTGACCCGCGAATAGAAATCGGCGGTCCGACCTAACACAGAGCACACAAATAATAATATTAATAGCATAATATATTATACATCATATAGAAACAAAAAACACAAATGACGGATTTCAAATACCAAAGATTATTTTTCTGAGTAATGATTTTCCAGGCGGGGTTAATGGTAGCAAGACATTTGACAAACAATTCAAATGAACTTTACCCCAACCAGAATGAATGTTAAGTTTATCCACTATATGAATAATACGACGGAGACGAAAACAAAAATCCTTTATATGGACCGCATTGGGATTATTGGAACATTCGCTGATAGCAACACTGCGAACATTTCCAATCTCGGCTACAACTTAGGAGTAGCAGGCTGGACTGACGGGCAATACAGTTTTTAGAGTGCTTAAAACGGACAATGGCAGTATTGAGACTGACCAACTAGCTGGAAGAATTGTTATTTGTTTAGAATTTCTCGCGTAACCCCGCAGGTAAAAAAAAAATATTTTAAAATATATAATATACAACCTACGGTCGTAGACAGTATTTGGAGGTGCGGAGGCGAAGTCTCTGCTATGGAAATATTAACGATATACGAGTTAGACCAGTCAAGCAAAACGGAGATGGCGAGAAGTTGGCAAAAGGATATAAGTTATTTGATGAATCGTTCGCTAATATTTTTCTTCTCGCTCGCAAGAAGAGCGGTAAGACAACGGCACTGTTCGAAATCCTGAAACGAACGACGGACAAAAAGACCCGTATTGTTATTATTGCCAGCACAATACATAAAGACCACATCTACAAAGAAATGGTTAAGCACTTCAAAAAGAAGGGAAACCCGATGGCTATATACACATATTTGAAAACGGAAGGCTACAGTGTGATTGATTACGAGTTAGACAAGCTCAATAAACCCGATGAAGAGCAAGAAGAAGGAGAGATTGTTCAAGATGGTAAAGAAGAACCGAAGCCGAAGTTTCTTTATTTTGGTAAGGAGGAAAAGAAAAAGCAGGAGGGAGGCAAAAAAACCCCAAGACCGAGCAAATACATTACACCAGAAGTCGTGTTTGTGTTAGATGATTTGGGTAGCGGGTTGAGAGATAAGTCTGTGAGCGACCTGTTAAAAAAAAATAGACACTACAAATAAAAGGTGATTATGAGTTCGCAATACTTACAAGACCTATCTCCTGCTAGTTTGAAACAACTAGACTATATTTTAATCTTTGGCGGTCAAAGTGTGGATAAAATTGAACTCGTGTATAAACATTTAGACCTCGGCTACGACCTGGAATACTTCATTGAAAAATATCACGAGGCGACGAAAGAGAGGTTTAACTTTTTGTATGTGGATGCGGTTTCCGATGAACTAAGGCAAAATTTTAATAAACGATTTTTATGATTTTATTATTAATTATTTTTTTCCATATATTATAGAACCTTTTTGAAAAAAAAGCTTCACCAAAAACTTGGAGGTGCGGAGGCGAAGTCTCTGCATGGTCGTGAAAACAACAAGGGTTCAAGTCATTCCAACAGTCGGAAAAATAACAAGAAACTCAAACACAATGGCGGGCGGAAAAAAGAAAACTGGACGCAAGAAACAAAAGGGTTGTGGGCAAAAGGGAGGTAAAATAAACTGGGAAAAGGTCGGCAATACATTTAGGTCTATTAATAAATATTTGAAAAAAGACAAAATAATCTCTCGCTTAGCTGGAGCTTTGGATAGAGTTGGCGTTCCTTATGCTGACAAAGTTCAAAAGGCTGCGAGCGATATGGGATACGGTAAGCAGCGAGGCCGTGGAGCACTTAAATTTTAGTAGGGACAAGCCCCTACACATGCTCAACGAGTTGAGCTTTTTGCTCGCAAAAACCCCGAGGTGGTTTTAAATATTAAACTAAACTTTCTATTATTTTTTTTTACATTAATATATATATGAAGACCAAAACCCGTGGAGGTATGCGAAAGAAACTTAAACAACGACCGCCGAGGATATACAGAACGAAGGATGGTCGACCATATATCAAAGTAAAAGGCAAACGAGCATATCTAAACTTCGGAAAGAAAACAAATGACTTTATCAACGCTTGAAATTGTTAAACTATCTATGAAATACTTGAACAAACCAAAAGCAAAGAGGGCGAAGACAAAGCGGGAAGACAAGAAAAAAGTTCAAAGATTGTCAGAGATTGAACAGAACACGAGAACCGCAATTCAAGACCACTTAGACAAACTTAAACAAGAAAAGTATGAAGGTATTGAGGCTATTGATAAAAAGGAAAAGTCAGCATGGGATGAAATGGAAGGGGAGAAGAAAAGGCAGGAAAGAAAAGACCTAGCCGATGCGAAGGAAAGAAAAGATGTGTGGACAGAGAACATAAAAGAGAACTGGCGGAGGCGAAGGAAAGGCTGGAAGAAAAGGATAGGGAAATGAAAAAGGAACAACGACTTATCCAGGAACTAAATGCTGAACGACGACATAGACAGGGTTTATTAATGGCACCAATCGCCCCACCTATGATACAACCACCACCACCTCCACCAGGACGACCACCAAGAAGACGAACAAAAGGAGTTGTTGTAAAGGATACGGAAGAAGAGAATAAACATAAGCAAACTAAAAAGGAAAAATTAATTGATAATATGTTCGCAGAGTCTATTTAAAAAAAACGGAGTAGAATAGGAAAACCTAGTAATGAAATGATGGTTAAAAAACTACGATTATTGGACATAATATTCTCGATATTAAACCAGCAAAAGGAGGAAGAATAAATTATTCAGGAATGTTGAAAAAATGGCTATACACAAATCCTATTATAAACGAAGGAATGATGTCGTCCGACCAGGCTTGGTCATCGTTTGATTTATGGGTAGAAAGTGCGGTTGAAAAAAGAAGAGAAGAAAAAGACAGAGAAGTCAAAGGAGAAAATACAGAAGTTGTAGAAGAAAAAGGAGAAAATACAGTAGTAGCAAAAAAAGAAGAACAACCAGTTATACAAGAGCCTGATGATACAGCTATCGCGGGGCAAATTACTAACGACTTAACTGAAGGAGATACAGCAAGATGATACTGACCTTCAAATGGATGGAAGCGGAAAAGGATTAAGGACGAATGAAATAGACGACATAATGAAAAAACATACTTGGTATTTGGGCACGATAGCCAGCGACCAAATCAACAGCTTAAAACCAGAAAAAAGAAAAAAAGTATGGTTTTATTATGAATACCCAAAAAAGTTCGCAACCAGGGCAACATTGGATGGCTGTTTACTGCTCTTTGAATGGCGATAGAAGTATAGAGATATACGACCCGCTACCAGAATATCAACCGACGGACCTTTTTCAACAACAAATGAAACAACTTATAGATAAAAGCCATCCTGATAGTTATTTATTAATAAAGGTCAATCAAGTTAAACAACAATCAGACACCTCAGATACCTGCGGGTGGCATAGTATGAGATTTCTTTTAGAGCGGGCGAAAGGGAACCGCTTTAAATTTGCTAGCGGTTTCACGGACTTAAAAGAAAAAGAAGCGGAGGAGTTAAAAGCACAGAATGGTTATGGTGATGCTTTTAATACATTTATCTGAATTATTTATCTATTTATATACAATGCAGTATAAGGGCGGGCGAAGTAGTGGCATCTATTACATAAATAGTAAAAATAGGATAAATGGCACAGACAGCGACTTTACACACTCTTTGGATTTAAGAGGATTGGACAATCCATCACATTGTAAAATTTTACATATCTATGTGCCGAAATCATATTACTCTGTGGCGAGTCCCTACAACACTTTTACTCTGAGTGAAAACGGTAATGAGGCGGTCATTACGATACCAGAGGGCAACTACACAATGAACAACTTAAAAAATAAGCTGTCCGAAGTGCTAACAGCAGACAGCCCCAACCATTACACATACACAATAACAAGCAACAACACGAATACCGACCCAGAAGATGGCAAGTTATTATTTACCGTAGCTAACAATCCCATTAACATCCAACCACGGTTTGTATTTGATGATGAAACTCGCATCCACGAAATTATGGGGTTTGAGCGGTCCTCTACTTATTTCTTTGCTAATAATACACTGAGGTCACCAAATGTCATAATCTTGACGGGTGAAAAAAAATTGTATCTACAATCAGACTTAGTCGGAGAAGGTGATAATCACGTATTACAGGAAATATACACCGCAAATGAAATACCGTTCGGCTCTGTCATATATGATGGAAGCGGGTCGGAGTATGGCAAAAGACTGTCCGCCAATTCAAACAATGTATTTAGGTTTTACTTAACCGACGAAAACGACCAACCCATTAACCTCAACGGGCTTGGCATTGTAATGACTTTGTTGATTTATCGTGAGACGAATTATTTTAATTTATTTTCATCATTTTTTAATTTGTTGAAATCTCGTTAGGGGCCTGCTCCCCCTACAACCCCGCAGGAGGTTAGTAAGGTATTTTATAATTATTTATTTTTTTATCTATAAGATATAGACACCAAAAACTTCGGGTCAAAACTGAAAAAAGAAAAATGCCAGTCCAATACGGAGGAGAACTAGTCCATCAGACTAAGGAACTGCTCACGGGTAAGTATGAATTGAATAAGCTTACTAGCCGTGAAGGGTCGGCAAATATTACTACTGCTGGTGGTATGGAAAGCACCTTTGAAATTCCTACCCGCCCTTTGAACCTTGCGAGGTCAGTGTTGCGATTTACTTACACTCCTGCTCAGCCTGGTGGTGCTGGTCGCTACAATCGTATCTATATGGATTGTCTGTCTATGATTAAAACTATTGAACTGCGAAGCCGAAGCGGGCAGTATTTGTGTAATCTTCAACACGTGGGTAATTACACAAAGGTTATATGGAAACCTGAAATTAAGTATGAAAAATTTATGGCACTTGAAAACCACGGTGCTTATGATGATGACAACAAGACAGGTAATTCTGGTGCTATGCTTCAAAAGTGTAATGCTGGTAGAGTTGAGATTGGAACCGTAGCGGAAAGAGCGGCAATTACTGCTGCGGCCAATACAGCTGGAGTAGTCGCTGCGGTTCAAGGATATTACAAAGTGCCACTCGTCTCTGTTCGTCGTCATGATGATACCGCTCTCGCTGATAGCAGTGCTGGAACTTATAGCCTTGTTGATGTTCCTTTTGAGGAGGCTAAGTATTTTGAAGGCGGTTCTAATAATGGTGCCGACCCTGCTATTAGTGTTAAGTTTCCTTTGGGAATGCTGTTTGGAACAATTTTTGAACTGGATAAAACTATTGGATTTAATGAAATTCTTGACCTGCGAATTGTGTGGGAGAGCACTGCTCGCACTTCATTCTACGGCACTGATGCGAGTTCTATTTCAACGGGTGCGGCGGCTACGGCTGTTGGTGCTACTGTCTCTAACCTAAATCTGTTTCTTGCTGTGGAGACTGACCCTAATGTTATTGTGGGGGTTCAACAAAAGATTGCTGGTGAAGGCTTTCCTTTTAAGATTGAATATCCAATTGCTTGGAAGCAGAACCTTTCATCATCGCAACAGAACTATGTCGTAAAAATGAACCGCTCACAGGGTGAGAGAATTCGCCGTATCTATACAGCCGCCTTCCACAACACTGAGAGTGCTAATACTTCATTTGATAATAGCAATATGCCATCGGGTTATGCGGTAGGGCCCCCAGTCGTAAAGGCTCAGGGGTCTGAAATTCAGACATATTACACAACCCTTGACGGAAGTCGTATTCAACAATTTGATATTAACACCTCAAATAATGAAGACTATATGCTTCTCAAAGATAAGTTGAAGGGTAGTGCCATTTTGAATTCTAATGTGTATCATTACAACTGGTTCCACGTGGATACTTGGGATAACAACCGCCCGCTGTGTGATAAGGATACCGACGGCTATGAGGTAAGCGGTTTGAGTCTTGATACTGAATGACGATATGAATTCGTTTCAACCACTGCTGGAAACAATCTCAATCACTACACATTCGCCATTCTTCAACGAAGTGTGCTTGTGAAGGGAATTGAAATTTTGATGTCTTAACCCCCTCAGTTAGGTGATAGGTTTTTGAGAACGTAAGTGGTTTTTGAAAAAAAGCACTTACAATTAATTTTGATAGATTATTTATTTTTTGTTAATATAGAAAAATCTAACAAAACATTTGTTGAGGTCGTAGGTGCCTACAATGTCTCACCAGAGAAATTTGGTCGCACAAGATGATGGAGGGAATTATGTTAATTTGAAATGTGGTTCTAACGGAGGATTAAAAGTTGGAGATAGTAAGACCGCATTTGGTGAAACCCTTGTCGGTCAATTAACTCCCACTATTCAGGAAACTTTTCCATATACGATAAATACACGGGTATGGAATAAGGTAGAACATAAAACTGGAACTGTTTCACATAACAATGCCAAAGCGGTCTTAGCAACAGGAACTACCGCTCTTTCCGATGATCAAATTATCAGCAGAAAAAGATTGAAATATAGAGCAGGTATAGGTGTTTGTATAAGATTTACTATGTTATGGGAAATAGGGGTGAATTCTGTATTTTCTGGATATATCGGTATAGGCGACGGACAAACAGCGGTCTATATTTCGGCCATTCCAGTGCTAATGGTATGAGAATTCGTCATTTAAATAATGGTGTAGAAACCTTTGATGCCCAAGCAACCTGGGATGACCCGTGCGATGGGACTAAGATTATGCCCGCCGTAGATTGGTCCAAAGGAAATATATGCGAAATCAGATATCAATATTTGGGATATGGAAATATTTCGTTCTTTATGGAAAATAAAAATACTGGTGAATTTACTTTGGTTCATACTATTAAATATGCGGGCAGTAATACAGAGCCGTCTTTATCAAACTCTGTTCTACCTTTTATCGCTTCTGTTTCAAATTTAGTGGGCGGTATTGTTGATTGTAAATTGAAAGTTGCTTCCGTCGGTATGTTTGTTGAGGGAACAAATACTATAAATACAAGCAAAAAAAATAGTATTGAAGGTAGCGAAAACGGCTCTCAAACGGAATCTCCAATTTTAACTATTAGAAATAAAGCTTTATTTAATGGTGTTAAAACTAATAATTCAAATGTTTATCCGACTTTATTGAGTTTAGTAAATGAGGATAGCAAAAATAACATTATTAGTGTAATGCTAAATCCTACATTGAATGTAAATCATAATTTTGTTGATGTTGATGCGAAAACATCTATCGTTGATTATGATGTAAGTGCCACCGCGATAAATGTTGCTGGAACTTTATTAATAAAAGTTTATTTAACTGCTGGTAGTAGCACCATTTTAAATTTAAGACACTATGATATTTTTCTAACTCCTGGGGATAGTATATCAATTACTCAAAAGGCTACTGCGAACAGCACTGGAACGGCGATTAGGGCGATAGTTAATTTTATTGAGGATCATTAATTAATTTTTGTAATAATTTTTTCTAATATAATAATATAGTAATATGTATCGTCGTAAGTTGTTTGTTGTAGGAGGTAGGCGGTTTCTAACAAAAGCATCCATCAAATCCCACATAAGAAGAATGATAAGCAAATATAACGATGGAGAAATACTGAACCCAGAAGATAGCAATTTAGTGCGAGACCTAATAACACATCACCCTTGTCTAAAAGATGGCATCATTGATGTTGAAAGTAATTTGACAACGGGGAGAAAACACTTTCGTGTAAATGGCAAGCCGTTTTCGTGGAATTGTTGTGTTGACCTCATAGGGCTTAGCAAATTTAAAAAAATTGCGAGAGTTATAAAAGAAGCAAGCAGGAATACGATAAGACCGCAAATACAAGAATATCTTGACATCGTGGCTATTGATGTATTCGTAGAACCTCGTTATATATGCGAAATACGTGGTGATATATATGAGCGGGTTGATGTCCATGTTGATCACCACTTTGACATCATACAATTCAAAGACATCCTTCAACAATACCTTGAAGTTAATAGAGAATTAGAAGTTGAAGACAACCTTTTGAAAGAACCGCACTTCACCAATTTTAGCGACTTTCACAAACAGAAAGCAATACTGCGAATTATAAAAAAAGAAATCAATATTAGAGGTAAAATGTATCTCCTACGGTAAATACTTTTTCAATTCGTCTTTATTTTGGACCCAAGGTTGACGAACTAACCATTCAATATATGGCTTATCAATCTTTGCGATGTCTTCTATTTTTTTGCCCTTGCATTTACCAAAGTGAAACACGTTTGGTTGAGCATTTCTCATTTCTTCAATCGCTTTTATTTCGTCGTGTATTACCTTTTGAACTTCGGCAAGAGAAAATGATTTATTTTTGTTTTCAATTGAAAGTTGTTCAAACTTCTCGCACAGTTTCGTGAGGGTAGACACGGTAGAGTGTATATAGAAGGCAGTATAAAAAATAAAAAAATTAAATAAATAATATAGGAACCGTGCAATGAGTGAGTGGATTATCTTTGTTAAGGCTTACTCCGCTAAACATGGTATAAGCTACAAGGAGGCATTGAAAAAGGCTAGTAAGGAATACAAACGGCAAAAAGGCGGTAGTGCTGAGTTGTCTGAGGATGTCTATTTGTCGCGGACGGATAGAAAAGGGGCTGACGGATGGAAGCCTGTCGGTAGCAAAGAAAAATCAACGGTGTATGAGAAAGATGGTAAAACTATTGTAGCATTCAGAGGAAGTGTGGATAAGAGGGACCTGCTAACCGACGTCGCATTAGTAAAGGGAGTATTAAAAAGAACTCCGAGATATAAAAAAGAGCAGAAGCTGGTTGACGAAGTCATAAAGAAATATGGTAAGGATAATGTAGAGCTTACAGGTCATTCACTAGGAGAAACGATTGCGAAAGACTTAAGCCGACAGACGGGGGTGAAGGCTACAACATACAACAAAGGCAGTAGCACGAGAGACCTCATTGAAGGAGTGATAGACCGAGTAGCCGTCAAAGTAAATCCGAAAGGGAAGAGGGCGAAGACGGCGAAGCTAACGACGAACTACCGAACCGCATTTGACCCCGTTTCATTGTTAGGGGCGACGGCGGTAAATACTAAGTTAGTGAAGCCGACGAGGGGCATTCATACGATTAGAAGCTTCAAAGGTAAAGGAGCCAAAAAAATTTATTTATAATTTAACTTTTTATGTGGAAACCGAGCGGGATGCTGTCGTTATCGTTAATAAACTCACGACCCGCCCATTTATTCTCATTTACTTGTTTTTTAACATTCGTCATATGTAAAATGCTGAAGTACGGGACTTGTTGTTGTTTGCTGTTTCTATCAATGTGTATTTTTTTTCATTTGAAAGCCCTTTACATTTTCAATACTACCGCCTTTATCCATCTTATCATATACATCATACTTTAACTGTTGAGCATCTAAGCCTTTACCCCTAAAGTGGAAATATCTTTAACGCCGATTTCAGCCGTTTCTATATGAACCCCTTTTGATATGTGCTTAAGGTCGTCCTTTGTCATACCAGCGGTGAAAGCATCTTTCGTCGTAAATTCTAACATATACAATTTTGGTGCTATCCATATACCTTTTATAATCTTACAACCGTCGCCTAAGTCATCGCTTATACCGCCCAGTCGCTTGTTGCCCATATTCTTAATATGTCTCGCACATCTCGCGTGGATTTGGAGGCTGTCGGTGTCGGTATAGTAAAAGTCGTCTTCAATGCTTCTGTTCGGGTTGGCTTCCTTAATATACTTAAACATAATGCGGCGGCTGTATGCAAGTATGAATGCCCCATAGTGTGAAGGTTTCGTTATGCTACTCTCTAATAAGATTGGATTACGAGGTAGACCTGATATGTGCCATATAAATCTTTTCCTTCTTTATCTGTAAATTTAACGATGTCAGTTATTTGATTACTACTCCAGAATTTCCATTATTCTTCGTTAGTCTGTATATATGTTGTAATGGATGGTATTGGTCCCTGTATCATCTTATCGTATAGACTATTCATAAACAGCTTAGCCAGTAGATATTGCGGGCTACCTTTCTCCGCATTTTCCTTCGCCTTAAACATATCGTCTATGTACTTTTTGAAAACACACACAGCCAAACGATACCCGGGTATGATACCCGGGTATGATACTCTGGGGTATGCATACCCCCCATACCCCCTCATACCCATCATACCCCCCCCCCATACCCCTGGAGTATGATTCCCCCCCCCCCCCCGCCCAAATATCCCCCGATGTATTGGACAGGGGTATGAAATAGGGGTATCATACCTGAGTATGGGGGGGGGGGGGGGTATCGTTTGGCACAGGGGTATCATACCCGGGTATGAGACAGGGGTATGGGACAGGGATATCATACCTCGGGTATGAGACAGGTATGGGACAGTGATATGAGACAGGGATATGAGACAGTGGTATGGGACAGTGGTATCAATAATGATATAATAAACTGAGATAATGATGATGATTATTTTAATAATAAGTTGGTTCCCGCTTTTATATTAATACATCTTTGATACCACTCCATTTCCAGGTGACTGATCATTGCTGATCTCTTCTGCTTCATACTCAGCTTCTGCGAGTGGTAAGTATTTTATTACTATAGTGTTTGTGTAAAAAATATAAAAAAATATTAATAATAATATTAATAATAATAGTGCTTCTAAGTCAATGGCGAATGCATTTCTGCACATGTGCCTCCATCGTCTCACCCGCGAGGGGAGTACGAAGATTTGACGATAGGCTCTACTGACACACCCGCAAGGCAGCTCCAAGCCTTCCAGACAGACCAATACTTTCAAAGAAAATATCCTTTAAAAATACTGGCACCGACGGGAATCGAACTGGCGACACGTCCCAGATGGTAGAACTTGACCACTGGGCTATCGCGGTGCCACTATTAATAATAATATTAATAATAATAATAGTGCTTCTCAGTCAATGGCGAAAGCATTTCTGCACATGTGCCTCCATCGTCTCACCCGCGAGGGGAGTACAAAGACTCGATTTGACGATAGGCTCTACTGACACCCCCGCAAGGCAGCTCCAAGCAGCCTTAACTAGCTTCCAGACAGACCAATACTTTCAAAGAAAATATCCTTTGAAAATACTGGCACCGACGGGAATCGAACTGGCGACAGGTCCCAGATGGTAGACCTTAACGACTGGGCTATCGCAGTGCCACTATTAATAATAATAATAATAATAATAATAATAATAATAATAATAATAATAATAATAATAATAATAATAATAATAATAATAATAATAATAATATATCTGAGGCGTACTGATGCAGCTAATGGCATATCCTCAACGGACATAAGCCTCCAATACCCTTGTTCGAGGTCCTCCACCCCCCCGTGTCAGTCTCTCGCCTGATGATCGGGGCCACCGATGGAGCTCCTGAGGGCAAGACTGCACTAAGCCGAGGTTATTCCGCAGTCCCAGCAACCTCTTGCAAGACGTCACCGAATGTGCAAGTGCATACACCAAGCGCGGTTGCTAGAGCTGCCTCGAAACCCCACCCATAACAATCTGGTGTCTGCTGGGTCCTGGGCTATCAACCAGCATATGCGGAGTTTAAGATGTTTTACGCGCGCAACGACCCTCCTCCCCAGCATCTACCACCAAAGGGTTATGAGTTGGCGTCACAGTTTAACGCCTTGAGGCCATTGGGCTGGAACTCTGTTTAGCAAGTGTGACTAAATAATAATAATAATAATAATAATAATAATAATAGTGCTTCTCTGTCAATGGCTGATGCATTTCTGCACATGCGCCTCCATCGTCTCACCCGTGAGGGGAGTACGAAGAATTGACGATAAGCTCTAATGACACCCCAATAATAATAATAATAATAATAATAATAATAATAATAATAATAATAATAATAATAATAATAATAATAATAATAATAATAGTGCTTCTCTGTCAATGGCTGATGCAAATCTGCACATGCGCCTCCATCGTCTCACCCGTGAGGGGAGTACGAAGAATTGACGATAGGCTCTAATGACACCCCCGCACGGGCAGTTCCAACACTTCCAGACGGACCGGTATGTTCCATGAAGATACTGGTGGCACCGACGGGAATCGAACTGGCGACAGGGCCCAGATGGTAGAACTTGACCACTGGGCTATCACGGTGTCCAAATAATAATAATAATAATAATAATAATGATAGTGCTTCTCTGTCAATGGCTGATGCATTTCTGCACATGCGCCTCCATCGTCTCACCCGTGAGGGGAGTACGAAGAATTGACGATAAGCTCTAATGACACCCCCGCAAGGGCAGTTCCAACACTTCCAGACGGGCCGGTATGTTCAATGAAAATACTGGTCCAGAAATAGACCGGTATGTTCAATGAAAATACTGGTGGCACCGACGGGAATCGAACTGGCGACAGGGCCCAGATGGTAGAACTTGACCACTGGGCTATCACGGTGTCCAAAATAATAATGATAATAATGATAATAATAACCAGTGACAAGTATTCTATTCAGTAAAACAGTGCTTGCGTAAATAATAATACAATATAATAATAATGATGGGGGATATGGGAAGGGTTAGGAGGAGGGGTATGAGATGTGTATGATATTAATACCTATATCTTCAATTAATTTTACAGTTTTGGAAAGATTTGGAACACTTTCCATTCTACCTAGAAAGTCGTTACCAAGCTGCATCTTGAAAGAGAGAGCATGAGAGAGAGAGAGAGCCTAGGAGAGAGACTTAGATAGAATTGAATACTCATAAGATGATATATATGAAGTTGTAATATATATTAATAATGATAAACTGAGATATGACGATGATAATTTTAATAATAAGTTGTGTACCGCTTTTGTTAATATACATATTTGATAGCACTTCAGTTCCATCTGCTTCATACTCAGCTTCTACGAGTGGTAAGTATTTTATTACTAGAGTGTTTGCGTAAATAATAATAATAATAATAATAATAGTGCTTCTCTGTCAATGGCTGATGCATTTCTGCACATGCGCCTCCATCGTCTCACCCGTGAGGGGAGTACGAAGAATTGACGATAAGCTCTAATGACACCCCCGCAAGGGCAGTTCCAACACTTCCAGACGGGCCGGTATGTTCAATGAAAATACTGGTCCAGAAATAGACCGATATGTTCAATGAAAATACTGGTGGCACCGACGGGAATCGAACTGGCGACAGGGCCCAGATGGTAGAACTTGACCACTGGGCTATCACGGTGTCCAATAATAATAATAATAATAATAATAATAATAATAATAATAATAATAATAATAATAATAATAATGAGTGGTAAATATTCTATTAAAACAGTGCTTGTGTAAATAATATTATAATACAATAATAATGATGAGAGGTATGGGAGGGGTATGATATTTAAATTATACCTATCTATATCTTCGATTAATTTAATATTGATGTTAAATTATAATTATATTAATATCATAATTCTTTAATTTTTTCTACAGTTTTGGAAAGATTTGGAACACTTTCCATCCTATCTAGAAAGTCGTTACCAAGCTGCACAAACCCTGCTCTTGAGTTCGCGTTTTGAGATACGACTGCAGCTAGATTAGCGGTAGGATTAGATTTGCTATGTATCTGCCGCACCTGCCCTCCCATAGTGCGTTCGCCAGGCATAGTCCATATATTGCGTAGGCTACCTATCTCTTTCATAGTTGCAATGATATGCTCAACTGCATGGAAAACATAGGCATGATCAGTTGGAGGTAAGTTAGCTAGTACTAGCCTGCGTACATCTCTTTCCTTCACCTTCAAATCCTCTACATACTGACCTGTTATCATTATGGAGACTTCACTACCAAACTTACTCTCAGGATCCATAGCACCAAAAAGCTCACACAACGCTGCCCATGTGTCATAAGCTCCACCTGTTAATCCGCCTGCAAACCATCAAAGAAAATGAGGGGTATGGGAGGGGTATGAGAGGGGTATGATACCTATATCTTTCGCATCGCTGTAGCAATTAACTGCGTACTTTATGCACTCGTGCATAGTCATGCGACTTTTGGTGCTCTTCGACTTGGGATCACCAAAAGGCACAGCAGTTGTTGAATAACCAGATTCTGCACAAAACCTTAACCACCTCTCATCGATTGCCTTCCAATGTTCTTGTTTTATCTTTAACAGATTATTTTTAGCCTTGTATCTTAATTTGATTGCTTTATCTATCTCATACTTTTCCTGTCTCTCTTCTTCGTTTCTTTTCTCTGCTGGTGTTCTGGGTTTATTTTTACATTCTTTAAAAGGTTGAATCGATATACTTCTTATTCCTTTGAACAAGGGCAACATATATCGCAAAACAATACCATAACCAATGCTATGCGCGAAATCTGCATCACATCTTCGTAAACAGGAGCGTTCCAACAAAAGCAGTGGACTTCTCCCTGTAAATCCGTTTATTTCTTCCCCACGCGCGTCAGCTGTAGCGCCAAACAGCTCATACTCATCTGTTGTTTTTCTCCTACACGGGGGTTCGTCAACGAGCCAACTAACACGTTTCTTATCTCCATCTATTTGCTTTCCTCTGCACCAGCTGTAAGGGCAGCCTCGTACACTTTTGGGGCCGATATGACACATAATGTCACACATGGCTGGCGTGTCGGCACATATAGAGTAAATGTGCACTTTCTGTTCTACAAGTTCAGTGAAAGTCGCTTCGCACCATGGCCACGAATTACTTGGCTTTTCACCGTACGGCAAAATATCAAAAATTTCAGTGTTCCATTTTCTATTTCTATGTTGTTGTTCAAAGTCCATTACTCTACCAGTAGTTAGTGTTTGTGATTTTTTTTGAGCACGCTTACCCTTCTGTATTGGGGGACGCATCCCATGACCAACAAATTGACAGCCAGTTTTTCACATCCTACATACAATTTTCGATGGGAATATGAATATTTGAAAAAAAGTAAAAAGTAAAAAAAACTTTTACTATTAATACTTGTAACTTTTTGAGAGCGAGAGAGAGAGAGAGAGAGAGAGAGGTGGGGTATGACAGGGGTATCATACCCGGGTATGGGACAGGGGTATCATACCCGGGTATCATACATACATCATCAATGACAGGTCCCGGTTCGACACTGGCAGCTATAGTGTCTTACGCTACATACATACATACATACATCTTTATCGACATCATATGGGACAAAGGTATGAGAGGCGGGGTATGAGACAGGGATATGGGACAGGGGTATGAGAGGCGGGGTATGGGACAGGGGTATACGTAGAGAGGCGGGGTATGAGACAGGGGTATGAGACAGGGGTATGGAACAGGGGTATGGAACAGGGGTATGGGACAGGGGTATGAGAGGAGGGGTATGGGACAGGGGTATGAGAAATGGGGTATGGGACAGGGGTATACGTATGAGAGGCGGGGTATGAGACAGGGGTATGAGAAACGGGGTATGGGACAGGGATGTGGGACAGGTGTATGAGAGGCGGGGTATGGGACAGGGGTATGAGAGGCGGGGTATGGAACAGGGGTATGAGACAGGGGTATGGGACAGGGGTATGAGAAACGGGGTATGGGACAGGGGTATACGTAGAGAGGCGGAGTATGAGACAGGGGTATGGAACAGGGGTATGAGAAACGGGGTATGGGACAGGGGTATACGTAGAGAGGCGGGGTATGAGACAGGGGTATGGGACAGGGGTATGAGACAGGGGTATGGGACAGCGGTATGAGAGGCGGGGTATGGGACAGGGGTATGAGACAGGGGTATGGGACAGGGGTATGGGACAGGGGTATGGGACAGGGGTATACGTAGAGAGGCGGGGTATGAGACAGGGGTATGGGACAGGGGTATGAGAGGAGGGGTATGGGACAGGGGTATGAGAAATGGGGTATGGGACAGGGGTATACGTATGAGAGGCGGGGTATGAGACAGGGGTATGAGACAGGGGTATGAGAAACGGGGTATGGGACAGGGGTGTGGGACAGGTGTATGAGAGGCGGGGTATGGGACAGGGGTATGAGAGGCGGGGTATGGAACAGGGTATGAGACAGGGGTATGGGACAGGGGTATGAGAAACGGGGTATGGGACAGGGGTATACGTAGAGAGGCGGGGTATGAGACAGGGGTATGGGACATGGGTATGAGACAGGGGTATGGGACAGCGGTATGAGAGGCGGGGTATGGGACAGGGGTATGAGACAGGGATATGGGACAGGGGTATGAGAAACGGGGTATGGGACAGGGGTATACGTAGAGAGGCGGGGTATGAGACAGGGGTAAACGTAGAGAGGCGGGGTATGAGACAGGGGTATGGGACAGGGGTATGGGACAGGGGTATGGGACAGGGGTATGAGACAGGGGTATGGGACAGCGGTATGAGAGGCGGGGTATGGGACAGGGGTATGAGACAAGCGGTATGGGACAGGGGTATGAGAGGCGGGGTATGAGAGACAGGGGTATGGTACAGGGGTATGAGAGGGGTATGACAGGCGGGGTATGAGAGGGGTATGTGAGGCGAGGTATGAGGGGTAGCTTATTGCAGAACGCGGGGCATAGTGGAATAATATTTAATCACAGACTAAGTCACTACCTTTACCTCTAGAGGCAAATTCTTCAAATAATCCTCATATCTAGGGCTGTCGATGGCGTTTCCAATACTCTCCAACGGCCGATCTCGAATGGACACATAACCAGGGACCCGCATTGCCTCAGCTTTCTTGTAGTTGCGCTCTTTTGCATCCACCAGGAGCGCACGACTGGCTGGATGAGCGCTTAGTCCCTCGAGCCAGCCACCAATGCTAAAATCATTAACGGATATGGCGCGTGGACACACACATGTACAGGGATGTCAGTGTTGCTTAGCCAGCGGCCACAACTTGTATATCCTTGGGTATGCGGAAAGATTAGAGAAGCCAAGAATGCGACAAAATCTTATCTTCCTTAACCTTGCCGTAACAACAACAAGTTGTACATCCCTGAGTATGCGCTAATGCAAACATGAGCCAGCCACGAATGCTAAAGTGATAGAGGATATAATGTGGTATGGCGGGAGATAGAGATTACTTCCTGTGATAAAAGCTGAGCGCGTCAGTCCTGGGGCGTCGACATGTTTGGCACGCTTCCAAGCCGCTTCTGTGCCTCCAATACAACCCTTCCCGACACTGGTTCCTGCAAACTTCCAATTTTTCGAACCCCCCGGTTCCTGCAACTTCCCGAATATCATAGATCAGTGTCTGGAGATTAGGCCAATTAATTCCGTCCGGGCAAATCAACACTCCTAGGATGTCCCATAACTTAATCGCAGCAGTCTTGGACACGGAAGGGTGCTTCTCTTTCCATCTCATCACCAGCTCGAATGCCTCAGCAATGGTCACGCCACCATGCTCTCCCATAGCCCGACCAATCAGAACCGATAATCGCATGTACGGCTGATGTCGGCCCCGTTCCTCCCTGCCTCCATGCAGGCGTCCGGCGACGCGCTCCTTTGCTTCCCTGCGGGCACGACGCAGCTTCTTGGCCGACATGGCATGAAGATAATCTGCACAAACAAAAATACGAATGCGACCTCATATTACCCCTCCCATACCCCAATACACAGAAATTGGAAGCTTGTTGAATAAAGTGCTAGGGTTTCTGGGGCCGCATCGAATAAAAACTGGTGAGGTTTATTTTCTTTTTTTGTCCACACCAGCTTATTTTCGAATTGCCAGTAGCAAGAAATTGGGAGCTTGTTGAATAAAGTGCTAGGGCTTCTGTCCCGAACAATTTATCCAACACATATATCTAAGTAGTACCCCTCCTTAGTACAATTTATGCAACATAATAATTATGAATGCGACTTTGCGACCTCATACTCCTCCCATACCCCTCATACCCCATACATGGCATGAGGAGAACCTGCACCGACAAAAATACGAATGCGACCTCATACTATTACCCTCCCATACCCCACCCATACCCAAATACACAGAAATTTGGAGCTTGTTGAATAAAGTGCTAGGGTTTAAGTTTCAAGGAGAAAGGCAAGATGGCGAAGACGCTGATGATGCCAGCTTCTGGTTTGTCGCCAAGGAGACTCAGCTGCATATATCCAGGCAAATACAGTACTCACGATGTCGACATAGGCAGTCAACGATTATTCTCATCAAAATAGTGGATTTAACGTGGATTTAGGGAAGTCAGAGAAGAATAATCGTTGACATACACCCAGAGATGTTATTGTTGCTTGGTCAGCAGCCACAACTTGTAATATTAACTCTGTGTATTTGCTAATGCATCAGCAAGCCACGAATACTAAAGTAACTGGAACTGTCAGAGCCAGAGCAAGAGTCGGCGCGGCCTCATACCCCATACCCCAAATATGAATGCAACTTTGCGACCTCATACCCCTCATACCCTATACCCCATACCCCAAATATGAATGCAACTTTGCGACATCATACCCCCGCACGAGAGAGAGAGAGAGAGAGAGAGAGAGAGAGAGAGAGAGAGAAACCGTCAGAGAGTCCTGGAACTGTCAGAGCCAGAGCAAGAGTCGGCACGGCCTCATACCCCTCCCATACCCCATACACCATACCCCTCATACCCCAAATATGAATGCGACCTCATACCCCAACCATACCCCCGCACGAAGAGAGAGAGAGAGAGAGAGAGAGAGAGAGAGACAGACACCGTCAGAGCGAGTACTGGAACTTTCAGAACCAGAGCAAGAGTCGGCGCGGCCTCATACCCTCCCATACCCCATACACCATACCCCAAATATGAATGCAACTTTGCGACCTCATACCCCAACCATACTCCCGCACGAAGAGAGAGAGAGAGAGAGAGAGAGAGAGAGAGAGAGAGAGAGAGAGACCGTCAGAGAGAGTACTGGAACTGTCAGAGCCAGAGCAAGAGTCGGCGCGGCCTCATACCCCTCCCATACCCCCATACCCCTCATACCCCTCATACCCCAAATATGAATGCAACTTTGCGACCTCATACCCCTCCCATACCCCAATACACAGAAATTGGGAGCTTCGTTAAATAAAGTGCTAGGGTTTCTGGGGCCGCATGGAATCTGTTTGAATTTACGCAAGGACTGATAGCAGTTTGAATTTACGCATAAACAAAAAGACAGAGTTGTAATGGTTGCTTGGTCAGCAGCCGCAACTTGTATAACTGTGTATTTGCTAATGCATCAGCGAGCCACGAATACTAAAGTAACTGGAACTGTCAGAGCCAGAGCAAGAGTCGGCGCGGCCTTATACCCCTCCCATACCCCATACCCCTCATACCCCAAATATGCACTCTCTCCTGTCCCATACACCGGGGTATGATACCGGGGTATCATACCCCGGGTATGATACCAACTTTGCGACCTCATACCCCACCTTGCCACGAATGCTGAAATCATAACGGATGTGCAAATAAACAAAAATACCGAGATGTCAGTGTATGCTTGGTCAGCAGCCACAACTTGTATAACTCTGTGTTTGCGCTTATGCAAGTATGAGCAAGCCACGAATACTTAAGTCATAGAGGTATAATAGGGTGGGTCCTACTTTGATGTTTGAGACATGGAACATAAGCTGCTGAGGTCTATTTTTTTTTTCTTTTCTTTTTTTGCCACACCAGCTTAATCTCCACTGCCAGTAGCAAGCACTAAGTTTTTTTTTTTTTTTTTTTTTTTTTTTTTTTTTTTTTTTTTTTTTTTTTTTTTTTCTCCCTCCCTCAGAAGTAGTCGTAGTAATCGACACCACAATCACTCTGGACACGAAAGAATAAAAAATCAGACATAAGCAGACCAGACGGCAGAGGGAAATAGTAGAAGTAGTAGTAGCTGCATACCCCTCATACCCCATACCCTATACCCCTCATACACCAAGTATGAACAACAGTTACTTTGCGACCTCATACCCCCGCACGAGAGAGAGAGAGAGAGAGAGAGAGAGAGAGAGAGAGAGAGAGAGAGACCGTCAGAGAGAGTACTGGAACTGTCAGAGCCAGAGAAAGAGTCGGCGCGGCCTCATACCCCTCCCATACCCTCATACCCCAAATATGAATGCTACTTTGCGACCTCATACCCCACCCATACCCCCGCACGAAGAGAGAGAGAGAGAGACCGTCGGAGAGAGTACTGGAACTGTCAGAGCTAGAGCAAGAGTCGGAGATGGCGCCAGAGTCATCGTCCATGATATCTTGGTCACCTACTTGAAATAGAAAGATGCGTTTTGCATCAACACTTGGTAGAAAAAAAGGCAACGGGAAGGATAAACTAGTAAGTAGCAGTAGAAGTAAATAGTAGTAGTAGTAGTAGTAGTAGTAGTAGTAGTAGTAGTAGTAGTAGTAGTAGCCCCATACCCGTCCTATACCCTCCATACCCGCACAACAGGCTTGAGAGAGGAAGAGAGAGAGAGGGGGGGGGGGGGGAGGGGGGCCGCCACACATACGTTAGACTACTACGTATACAGCTTTACAATTACATATACTCATAACATAACATAATAATATATATCACCGCGCAATATATCTAAGCAAAAATATTAATTTTAATAACTATAATACAATATTAATACTGAGCCGCTGAATACATTTTAATATTAATATCTTCCTTAATACGCTCAACTTAATAACTAGGTTTCCACCTTTGATAAAAGTATAACTTACTAGCTATACTTTTCACGTGGACGTTCCCTGAGTCCTGTTGTAAAAATTGTTCTCTCAATAAAAGCGAAGAAGAAGAAGAAGAGAGAGAGATAGTAGTAGTAGTAGTAGTAGTATTAGTAGTAGTAGTAGTAGTACTGGTGGTATAGTACTAGCAGCCCCATACCCCTCCATACCCCTCCTATACCCTCCATACCCGCACAACAGGCTTGAGAGAGAGAGAGAGAGGCAAACCTTCCAAGAAAGAGTTTATAAATATAGCTATATGAAGCTGAAACCCGACTGTTGTAACGCAGATGACCTCAGCAAATCCTTGGGTTCAGCTATATCTGCGTTACGTAAATCACTTTGACAAATTTTGACTTAAGAGTAAGCAAGAGGAAACAGTATCTTCAGGCAAGAAATCATCACTCGATTCCTCTGACAATAATATAATACCGTACCGCGACGAGGAATCATCTTGGGAACCGTTTGACGACTCCTAGTATTCTTAACGAAATTTTGAGTAGCGGTGGAGCAGGAGGCGTCCCACACAGCTTGAGGTAGCAAAAGGCATCAAAGTTAAGCCAAAGCGGCAGGGTTGCTAGTATGTTAGCAAGGTTGATGTAGGGAACAAGCAAGAGGGGATTCCCAAACAAAAAGTGCTGCGCCAAAAAAGGGGCTTGGTAACCGCTGCAAGGTACGGAAACGGTCCGTTTTTGCACAATGTGGAGGTTCCGGCCTCTTGAAACCAAAAATCTCAACAAAAAGTCAACGCAAACAACGGCGATGAATGGACGCACAAATGGACCCGGCTCAAAAAGTCAGAGGGCGCTGGCATACCTCCCGCCTTGGGTTTTTGCCTTGTGTCGAGACTCGAGAGACTCGAGAGTCCCCGAACGGTCAAGACATCGACGTTCTCATGTCGTCGTCTCAAGAGGAAGGTACCAAACATTTATTGCAGTGCTTCTCCGAATTTTGCTTGATTGTTTTGTACTTAGAAGCCATGAAAACGGAAAGCCCCGAGAAGAAGACAAAAAAAGAAGAATCCACCGAGGAAGACGACGAGGAAGAGTCAGAAGCCGGGGAAAAATCAGAAGCCGAGCAAGAACCAGAAGCAGAGGAGGAGGACGACAACATCACCAACGACAGGTGTGATTGTGTGTGTGCGTGTGCAAGTTGCTGTGTGTGTGCGTGCGTGCTACTATAGCTACTACTACTTCTACTACTACTAGGCTAGGCTAGGAAGGGTAACAGTTTTTTCTTATTCAGCCTACTACTACTACTACTACTACTAATTTACTACTACTACTTACTACTACTACCACTACTACTACTACTACTACTACTACTACTACTACTGCTACTACTACTACTACTGCTACTACTATTACTACTACTACTTACTACTACTACTACTATTACTACTACTACTACTACTACTACTACTACTACTACTACTACTACTACTACTACTACTACTGCTAATGCCAAAATAAAAACTACTACTGCTACTACTACTACTACTACTACTATTCTCTCTCTCTCAGACTCTCTCTCTCTCTCTCTTTCTCTCTCTCTCTCTCTCTTCTCTCTCTTTCTCTTTCTCTCTCTCTCTCTCTCACCCTCCTCTCTCTCTCTCTCTCTCTCTTTGTGAACCTCTCTCTGTCTCTCTGTTTTCTCTTTCTGTCAATGTCTCTGTTGTGTGTGTATCTCTCTCTCTCTCTCTTCTCTCTCTTTGTGAACCTCTCTCTCTCTCTCTCTCTCTCTCTGTGAACCCCTCTCTGTCTCTCTGTGAACCTCTCTGTCTCGTTTCTCTCTTTCTTTCAATGTCTCTCTCTCTCTCCTCTCTCTCTCTCTCTCTCTTTTGTGAACCTCTCTCACTCTCTCCCTCTCTGTCTCTCTCTGTCTCTCTCTCATCTAGATACTGGAAAGTACCAAAGCACATAAAAAAAAGAGCGACCGATGCTCGTCTCACCGTTCCCAGGCATCCAGAGACTATGGGACCTTGTCAAGGACAAGGAGGAGGATAAGTTACCGGTATAGTCTCTCTCTCTCTCTATCTATCTCTCTCTATCTCTCTGTCTCCCCTCATAGTATACCCTCCCATACCCCTCCCATACCTCTCTCTCTCTCTCCTCTCTCTTCTCTCTCTTTCTCTCCCTCTCTCTCTCATTCTCATCATCTCTTTCTCTCCTCATACCCTCCCATACCCGTCCTATACCCCTCCCATACCTCTCTCTCTCTCTCTCTCTCTGTCTATTTTTTGTTCTTGTGTGGCCGGACTGCTTGCGTTTTGGAAATTTATTGTTTGTTTTTCATTCCTGATGCATGTGGATGGTTTCTCTTTCGCTCCTCCCGGCTTCCTGTTCACTTTACTGCATTTTGCCTTGGGCTTGCCTTGTGTGTTTTCCATACCCCCCTCCGACTGGTTTTTTTTTTTCGTTCGATTTTTTGTTCTTGTGTGGCCGGACTGCTTGCGTTTTGGAAATTTATTGTTTGTTTTTCATCCTGATGCATGTGGATGGTTTCTCTTTCGCTCCTCCCGGCTTCCCGTTCACTTTACTGAATTTTGCCTTGGGCTTGCCTTGTGTGTTTTCCATACCCCCCTCCGACTGGTTTTTTTTTTCGTTCGATTTTTTGTTCTTGTGTGGCCGGACTGCTTGCGTTTTGGAAATTTATTGTTTGTTTTTCATCCTGATGCATGTGGATGGTTTCTCTTTCGCTCCTCCGGCTTCCCGTTCACTTTACTGAATTTTTGCCTTGGGCTTGCCTTGTGTGTTTTCCATACCCCCCTCCGACTTGGTTTTTTTTTTCGTTCGATTTTTTGTTCTTGTGTGGCTGGACTCTTTCTTTGCTTGTAGAAAAAAAGGTGCCAATCATCCCTTAACCGGCAAAAAGATTTACTTCGACACCGCCCAACAAATGAAAAAACCACCACTTCAAGAAAACAGGAAAGAAGGACGGTGCCAATTTTGACGAAGAGATCATGCACGGTACTCCCCCAACACAACCAGACACGCACACATTTTCACGGTATTGTTTAGTCATGCGTTCCTTCCTGGGGCAAGCAAGCGTAAGGTAGCCTGGCTAGGGAGGACGGACTACCCAAAGAACATGCAGAAATTGACCATTGGCGATCCTTCAAAGCGGTCTTTCTATTGACTATATCTATCTATACCTATCTACTTTATTTATTTATTTATTTATTTATTTATTATTTATTTTTCTTTTTTGTTATGATTATTTTATTATATTTTTATTTTATTTTATTTTATTAATATTATTGTTATTTTTTTTTTTTGGTGACATATTGTCTGCTAGGAGTATGGTTTCACTGTCAAGGGAGCCAAGGATGTTATGTCCATTCGTCTTGGCAAACTTAGTCCCCTCCTCCCTCTGCCTCTCTCTCTCTCTCTCTCTCTCTCTTTCTCTATCTCTCTCTCTCTCTCTCTCTCTTATACCTTAATGATGATAATAATATAATAATAATAATATAATAATAATAATAATAATAATAATAATAATAATAATAAATAATAATAATAATAATAATAATAATAATAATAATAATAATAATAATAATATAATAATAATAATAATAATAATAATAATAATAATAATAATAATAATAATAGTGTTTCTCAGTCAATGGCGAATGCATTTCTGCAGATGTGCCTCCATCGTCTCACCCGCGAGGGGAGTACGAAGATTTGACGATAGGCTCTACTGACACCCCCGCAAGGCAGCTCCAAGCCTTCCAGACAGACCAATACTTTCAAAGAAAATATCCTTTGAAAATACTGGTGGCAACGACGGGAATCGAACTGGCGACAGTCCCAGATGGTAGACCTTAACCACTGGGCTATCGCGGTGCCACTAATAATAATAATAATAATAATAATAATATAATAATAATAATAATAATAATAATAATAATAAAATAATAGTGCTTCTCTGTCAATGGCTGATGCATTTCTGCACATGCGCCTCCATCGTCTCACCCGTGAGGGGGAGTACGAAGAATTGACGATAAGCTTCTAATGACACCCCCGCAAGGGCAGTTCCAACACTTCCAGACG
>WBZZ01003458.1:27500-40000 GCA_019918135.1 Paulinella micropora
GGCCGCCAGTGAAGTGTGATTGCGGGAAACTTTGCCACTATATCTATTAAGCATCAACTAATTGGTCTGACTTTTTATACCTCAGCTGCTGCTATTTTTTAGTGTGACACATATGATATCACTGTGATCTATTAATAATAATAGAAACTTCAAGTTAAGGACTGTTACCACTCAGCAGGCCGCGCCGTAGGGATGAATGGGAGTTGAAGACGAATGCTAGTAAGAGAAATTGAGCCTGAGGCCCGGAAACTCAGAGGCCAAAACTGTGGCTCGAGTGACACCGAATTATTCACTAATATACTAATGTATTGCTGTTGACATTCAAGACAAAAAAAAAATGATTTTTCTGTTTTGGTTGGAATTTCAGTTTTGGTTGGAATTTTGATTTTGGGTGAAAATTTGAATTTTTCAAATTAACTGCTATATTCGTCCGCAAAATATCGTAAATTTTCGCGAAATGTTACCGTTAAATTTGAAAATTTGAATTTTTGTCACAAAAATGAAAAACTGTCACAAAAATGAAAATCTGACACAAAAATGAAAAACTAATTTTTGTTGTTGTCTTGAATGTCAACAGCAATAAGTCTTGACTACTCAACCTACGGAATCCGAGTATTGCTACGTTGGAATGCGATGGGACTTTCTACGGCCGCGGCCGAATATGGCGATGCTTTTGTGGGATTTTCTACCACCTTTCTCTTGTTTGGTTAGTCAGTAGGTTTTCTTCACTACTCTTTCCTCTCTCTCTTTTTTCTATCTTTAATCTGTAACCATCATGGCATATTTACGCGCCATAGTTATTATTTTTATCTTTTATTCAATAGGGATTTTCCTATTCCCTTACATATTTAAGTATGCCATGATTACTAAGTTATCTATTGTTTATCAAGTTTTTTACTGTAGTTTTCATTTTCTGTCTCGTTCAAGTTATATTACCTCGCCATCCATATTTTGTCGTGAGCCTGAGCATACCTCACAAGCCCTTAGCACACACCAAAACCATTTACTCTTACCTTACCCTTATCCTCAAACTCAAAATCTAAAACTTAAACTAGAACTTGCCTAGTCGGGGCTTTGCGCACCCCAAAGGGGTGAGCACGGTCACTCGTGGTCTGGTAAACCCCTGTCACAGTATTAAATGACTATTCTTGAAAGTTCAACTTGAATTCATCTTTTCAAGTTCCATACAGCTTATTTTATTTTTTTCAAGTTTTTCCAACTTATTTTTTCCTTTTGTCACGCCTTTCCCGGATTTTTTTTCAACAAATCGTTATTGTAGCGGATCGGCCGGGCCGAGCTACCGTCTATTCTGTGAAAAATATTGGCTGATGGCATACGATTGCCATTTCTAGCAAAGTGGAATACTACTGAAACCGCTTCTTGGAAGCGAGCACAGCAACCCTCACAAAAGGCATACGATGGTCTTTGCGCAAGAAAGGGAGCGAGGGTCGAACGATCTGTCCTTTGATCTTTCAAGTCATACATTTTTTTATTAAGCATTTGTTTGGTTATTGAACAAAATAAAACTAGCCTCAGAGCCTGCGAGGAAATTACCAACCGGCAATCAATTGAATACACACACTGCTGTCAATTGACATCAAAATACTTCCGAGATCAGGAAAGATATCAAAAGACACTGGGACGGTCAATTCCAGTTTATCATCAAGTCAGTATGCTTACTTGACAGACTACTTGTCCCGGGCCTTGAGAAACAATCCAAATTCTGAGAACTAACGAAAATATTTCAAGTGGCCCCAAAATAAGTTGTGTACCAGTTGGAGTTGTTCAAGTCAGTCTGGGTACAGATAAAGTAAAAAGGACGGAAGACTGCCACTTTACCTGGTGTAGATGCTTATTTTTACCTATCATTATTATTTCTAAGATGACTGAGACCGGAAAAAGCGGTCTAGGGAAATAAAATGTAGATATGGGGAAAAAAGGCAATAGTTAACATTTTCTAAAAAGCTACTATCACCGGTAAAGGGAAATAAATTGACTTGTATCTGTTAACAGCAGTTGAAAACGTAGCAACTACAAGTTATGACAGTTGACAAATAAACGGAAAAATGAAGTAACCGAACTAAAAATAGAAGTGTAAACTTGAAGTAAAACTTGGAGTATGTTTAACACAATCATGATTAATAATTCGGTCCGGTACGGTATTCATTCCGATAAATCCCCCTCCCACCCCCCCCCCCCCCCCCCCCCCGCCCGACCAGGCCATAACGGTAGGTTGGAGTTGCGATCGAAACGAATCGTAACAGATGATTGACCGATTGATACTACTATGTGAATAAGTATAAAAGAAAATGAATCAAAAAGATTGCAGATGTAGATCAATGCGCGTATATGTGTCAGCGCAATGATCAAGGTAGTATCAACATGCAGAGGCAGGACATATAGTATATACCAAACATACATAGATCATGAGTAGGAGCGTAGAGCCAACACTATCACTACGTGTTCAAAGCGGTCACGGTAATAGTATTTTGTGACCTGCCTTAGCTGATTCCATTCAAGGTATGAGAATATTACTATCATACAAGCCTGTAGAAAACACTAACTTGTTGGGTGGTATAAAAAGGAGGCCGTCGAGGATTCAAAAACAAAAACCACTTGAGAGTCTACTTTGATTTCAGAGTCTTCAAGACATGGAATTCGTACTTCTTACCGTTGTAAGGCTTGCGTAAACGTTTTAGCTGGTCGGGGATAATGTAGCCCTTAGACCTGTTGCTGGAGTTCGGCTTGAACTGGATGTTCCGATGTATGACTTGATCGTTCTCGCTGTCGAGTGTCATCTTCTTCCAGGAGTTGAGAGGTCGTGTCTATTGTAGGTGCGTCGGTCCTTCTGTAACAGTGCCGTCCGGATAAGTAATCGGTTCCACGTAGATAGGGCGGTATTCAATTTGCATGTTTGTCAGCGAAGTGATGGCAGCCTAGTTGGTGGACTCGGAAGTCGTCGCGGTCGTCCGTAGGGTCTTCGTCCATGATCTGACATCCCTAACTTGAGTAGGCCATCGTCGGTGAAGGCTATAACCTCCCCAACAGCGTTACTAGTCCTTCTTGTCGTCATTGTGCTTTTGATCCCGGACCTGGTCGATGGTTTGAGCCGAGTCCGTCGGGGCAGTGTATGGGCTGAGGTGCGCGATGTCGATTTTGCGGAGGACCCAGGTGTTGGTGTGTTCGTGGCGGAGGCGAAAAGTATTATTGGAGCCGGGCTTTCCCAATATAATGTACGGGCCGTCGTGTTGAAGAACGGAGGAGGCGGGAACACCTTTGGTGGATTGCTTGGGGGCCGGTAGACGGTGACTCGGTCACCCACCTTCCAATGGGGTAGCTTGCGTCGTCGTTGCGTGTTCTTCTGTTCGTTGGAGGCCTTGCGCGTAAAGGAAGTGTGTTCCTTGATATACGCCGTGACAGCAATCCGAGCTAGGCGAAGAGTGTCGAGTTAGTCCGAAGTCTGGATGGTCGTCGAGCCAGACTTAGTCATTGCAGCGGTTGACCGGGCCGCGCGTTCAGCGATGACTTCGGGAGAGTCGAAGATGTCGATTGATGTACGTGGCTAGCGAGCCATCATACCTTCAAAAGCCGATACGCCGGTGGCGGTGGAGACGTAGGTGTTCAGACTGAGAGAACGATAGGGCTGGCATGGCCTTGGACCAATGGCAAGCCTTCTTGTCCTTGTATGAGAGTGCCTGGTTGGCGCGGCGGAGGCTTTGATGCCTGCGTTCTACCATATATACCTAACTGATGGTGAGAGTAAGGCGCAGTGGTGAGCCATTCGATTCTGCCATGCTGCACTAATAGAATCACATAAGCGGCATAATGGGGGCTATGGGCGGAATCAAAGAGAAACTTTGATCTTTGGGGGGAGAAGGGAAGATTGGGGATCCGGAGGATAGATAGACAAAGGGCACATACTATTTATGTTATCAGCTCTCAGGTTCGTTTCAAGCTTGGCGTTTCAGAGCTGGGGGGACCGCGGCGGGGGTAGCAAAGGTCCGGCGCGCGGGGCGCCTTCCCTTGCCTACGTTACCTCTGGGCTGGGCGACCGGGATTACAACGTGACACAGGGCATCAGGGGGCTATTAAAAGCGGCTGCCAAACAAAAAGACAGATGCGGGCGTGATTTAAGTAGATGGCTTGAATTAACCACGACGGGTCGGGATTACCTTGATATATGGGGAATGAGACGGCGGGTAAAAGTGGAGCATAGTGACATGGGAACCAATGAGGAGAGAGCGACATCACCCAGGAGGGCATCAGAGGCACGAGGAGTTCGAGTTACGATTTTCAGGAGGGCACTGTATTTATGATGCCGAGCATTCGGGGGACGAGGGACGGATTGTCAATGATCGGGAAGAGGCACGGATTGATCGGGGCGGAGGCGACCGACAACGGGGAAGGGTCATCGGCATACAACGCACCGGGATAGTATAGACCGACACTAGGTCGGGGGGACGATGAATGACTAGATAACGGCTCTGGGGAAAATCGGGGAAGTGGTAAATATTTTATTCTTGTAACATGAGGTAACGGTACTGTGGGTAACGGCTCTGGGTGAAATCGGGGAAGTGGTAAGTATTTTATTCAGTAACGGTCAGGGGTAACGGCTTTACTTGGAGATGGGGAAGTGCTAAGTGGGTTCGAGTAATATGGCATATGAATACTGGGCAACTGCTTTATTCAGGCTTGCGGGAACTTATATTACTCGAGAACACTTATCACTTCATGATACTGAACGGGTACCTGTACTATTGGGCGACGGGTGGGGACGGATCGAAATATTGGCGAATGGCCCAACTTGAAGTCACTCAAAATCTTACGCAGTGTAAGTGTTGGCGACTGAATGACACAACTTGAAATATTGTTTAATACATCAAGTTAATACTAATACGGCGACGACCGTCACCCAGGTTCGTATTTCAAGTTGCATTCTATCTCGAGGTTGGTCGGCGGCGGTGTAAGTTCGATTTCTCGCGCGCATAGGGGTGAGCGCGCTCCGGGGGGGGAGAATGGTTTATGATTGTGCCGGCCCACCCGATATATAATGGCAATACTAATACCGTTCCGGTCTGTCCGTTGTCAATAATCTGGAGGCTACGGAGTCACTACTGTAGATATTACTCAGTCTCCATATCGTTAGGACAGTTATCTGTTCTTAAATATCGCACTATTGTAACAGCACTGCTGGCCAAAACACCTAACTAAATCTATCACATGTTGGCTCTGCATGACCTGAAGTCTTTCTTCTTAACATTTACGACGTGTATCGGGGGCAAAGTCTGAATGATAGTTTCCGCACAGATCCCGGTAGTAGCGGGCTGCCACGCACCAGTGCCCGGATGCTCCCCCAATTGCAACAATCAAATACACCATGTGTATTAATATCACTCAGTTGGTGTCACTGTTGTTGGTGGTTGAAGTGAAGCTCCCTGCAACTGCTACGGGTTTGGGTGGGAATGCTGTCTTTCTCATTATCAGGCATCATGAGTCATATTCGCAGAAAAAAAAAAAAAAAAAAAACTTGAAAAAAATGATATTTCATGTTAATTTCATTTCCCTCTCTAAGCCTTACAGTGAAGTATTTTTTCATTTAATACTACTATTAATAGTGCACAGGCACGTATTATTAATATTAATATTAAACAGCGTACACACAGTGTCACCTTGTGTGTGTGTGTGTGTGTGTGTGCGTTGGGGGGGGGGGGTGGGGGGTGGTGCGGGGGCGCAAACTTTTGAGACATGTTGAAAGTTGTGTCAGCATGAAACACCTTGTTAAAATGAAGAAAATTTACCGCACATTTTTGAACTGCCACAAAAAACGGTAAAGAGACAGTGGATCACAATGCTTTGGACCCGGACCGTGGGTGCTTTGGACCATACAGTATATAGAACGTGAAAACCTCGTCCCCGCTGTAGCAGACATACTAGGTGACTGATTTTATCTATTTATTCCGCAATACACGCTCCATTTCACCTCGCTCATGCTTCATGGTACCGTGCCGTCGTGGACATGATCCACACACTGCCTAATTATATATTATATATGGCTGCACGGACAAGATCCACGCTTTGGAATATCATAAACAAGCTTTGAAATTTCCTTGCCTTATTGTTTTTATCAGTGGTGGAGGCTATTCTGATTTTGACTTAGTCTTGACTTGAATTTACTGAGATGTAATTATAATAACTACTATCGCAGCTGACTGCAGGATTCTTGCGAATAGAGTACGTAAACCCTATGTGGTTTCTGAACCTAACCCTAACCCTATCACTATCCCTAACCCTAACCCTGACCCTAACCCTAACCTAACTTCAATCTATTGCAGCAATTATTAGTTGCCCGAACGTATTAGTATTTATTGTTCGAAAACTTCACCTAACCCAGAGAGGCTGTACGCAGGTTCCTCATTAATAATTGCAGTGCGTGATAGCTAAGGAGATAATGAACTACCAAGACAGCTCCGCACAATAGGCAATTGCTAGCTACGCACCATGAGCAATTTCAAGGGCTCCTTCTCAACCTAAAATTACGTCCAGAACCTGTATAGTGGTTCATGACAAAGCGCGATGAGCTTTCAAACGTGTCACAGCACAAAAAAGAAATAGGGTAGGCTGACAACGAGGCACCTGAAGCAATTCTTCATGTTTCCAATACCTAGCAACCTCATCTCTATTGTTGAAACTCAAGAAGGGTGTAGTCCGGGAAGCGAGTGTGATGATCTGCACCGCGAGGCGGCTGCGACAACTTTGGAACTGTGGGACCACCGCGCCGGATCATGCAAATTCTCCATATCAAGATCACAACATACAGGCAGACCATCAACAATATGCTTGCAAGACCCCATCGCCAGAGAAGAGTGTGGGCTTCGAAAGTCCCAAAATCCTCAGCAATCGTGAAGTTGGTGCCAACTGCCTTATGGCCTGCTTCGTTGTCGCCCTGGCTTTGGTTTTCTTTTTGCAACTCCCTGATTCCATAGCCTTGGTTTTCTAAAAATCCCCTGCTTTGCTTTCTGCTTCCCCTGCTTTGCTTTCTGCTTTCTTTTGTTGACTTGCTCGCAGGCCCTGGGCTCGGGCTCGGGCTCGGGCTACTAGTGCCAGGGGCAATGGTGGTGGTAGGGGGGACGCTGGTGTCTGAATTTAATACTGTGGGGACCCCACATGCAGGGGGCTGCCCTTCCCTCTGTTTGATCAAGAAATTTTGAGATTTGCCGGTGCTGTCTATGGGAGGCAAACGGGGCGGGAGCCATGATAAAACTCGGCAGATTTCGTTCCCTACGGCCCGCCCAACGTCTGAATCAAACAGACCTCCCAGCACGTAGGAAATGACGGGCTGCTGAAGTGTTGTGTTGTCGAGAAACAGTCCCCAAGCGTCTGAGCTACCACCGCACAAGTACGGGTACTTGCGATTCGTCGAGTTCTTGAGTTTAGAGAGGCCAAAACGGGTCCAGTTTTGGATTGTGCTGGCAGAAGCCAGGTTTATTTGTTTCTTGACTCCCGCATCCAAATCGATTAATTGCAACGAGGCGGGGCCATACTGGCTATTTGTTACAGTCACAGCCACTACGTTGTACCACAAGTTGCCAAAAACCTCGTCCACACTGCCAGCCAAATCGGAAAAGAAATAGTTGTAGGTCGGGGCGTCTTGGGAAACCACCCCTGAGCCTTCCACTGAACCTCCACCAAATACCGTAGCACTGTCCATGAAGGTGCCTACCAACAGCCACACGGCTCCGCGGGATTCAAGCTGACGGTCAACGCGCAGCAAACAAGAAGAAAAAGAAAGGAGAAAGGGAGGAAAGAAAGAAACAAGAAGATATATACTTTCAACAAAATTTCTTTGGTGTCCACCGAACAAACAACTTCACCAGTAACAAGGAAACAAACTATTAAAAAAAAAAATCAAGAACGAACTCGATAGGGGGAGAAGGAGGAGATAATAATGAAATTAATGCAATATGAGAAAAGAGCAACAGCCTTAACCACTGAACGACGAGAAGAAACAAAAAAGAAGTAAAAATGCCAAAATAAATAAATAAACAACAACAACAACAAGCAACAACAACCAACAACAAAAGCAATTAAGAGAGATGAAAAGAAAGTAGAAAACATAGTAAGCAAAGGTTTAAATTACTAAAATAAATATAGTATAAATAGAAACCAGAAAAAAGGAAAGAAAAATGCTACCGTGGCCGATGAAAATGTTTGGATGAGGAACGGCGGTGAGGCCGCCGTTGGTAATCAGGTTGCGGTACACACCAAACGTACCAGGCATGGCCGTGTCGGGCAGGTTGTAGCCCCAGATGAAATTCGTCGAGGCGACCTGCAGAACAACGGTCAAAACTAGTGAGCATGAAAACGGATGTATCTGATTCATCAGTGACGTCGACCTTTGCTATAGACATATAAAATTAGGTGTATATGCATATGCATACATATATAGGAAAGGAGTGCGGATTTGCGAGGAAGAAAGAAGAAAGAAAGAAGAAAGTCGGTGGATGGGGTTTCTGTAGGAAGACCTGAAGACTTTGAGCTAAACCATTGCCGACAGGTACCGTGCCAAATGTGGTGGCGTCATGGTAGTCTGTCAAGAAAGCGCAGTTGATCAAGAAGGGTGGCACGTCCTTACTCCATCCTGGCCCGTAAAACAGACCCGAAATCACTGTCCTGTCCAAAAAGCATGGCAGTTGAAAAAGGGAGGGAATCTTTTAAAGCAATGTTCCAGCCCCACCCCTCCACCACTCCTGTACAACCAATTACCAAAACTTGCTTTGCATTCAATATGTAAAATTTCAACTCTGAATTATATGTCCATACTACTATACTACTAAAACTATTATCACGACTACTGTGCTTCTACTAGCGCCACTACAACTTGATTCCCGTCGTTGCCAATATTTTCAAAGTCTGTCTTTGGAAGTATTGGTATGTCTTGAAGGCTTGGAGCTGCCCTGCGGAGGTGCGACTAGAGATTATCTGACAAATCTTCGTGCTGGTGAGACGATGGAGGCGCATGTCCAGCTACGGATCAGCCACTGATAGAGAAGCATTGTTATTATTATTATTATTATTATTATTATTATTATTATTATTATTATTATTACTATTACTACTATTATTACTATTATTATTATTATTATTATTATTATTATTATTACTATTACTACTATTATTACTATTTTTTATTATTATTATTATTATTATTATTATTATTATTATTATTATTATTATTATTATTATTATTATTATTATGGACACCGTGATAGCCCAGTGGTCAAGTTCTACCATCTGGGCCCTGTCGCCAGTTCGATTCCCGTCGGTGCCACCAGTATTTTCATTGAACATACCGGTCCGTCTGAAAGTGTTGGAACTGCCCGTGTGGGGGTGTCATTAGAGCCTATCGTCAATTCTTCGTACTCCCCTCACGGGTGAGACGATGGAGACGCATGTGCAGATTTGCATCAGCCATTGACAGAGAAGCACTATTATTATTATTATTATTATTATTATTATTAATATTATTATTAATATTATTATTACTATTATTATACTATTATTATTATTCTTATTCATATTATCATGGAGCCACATATACAACAACCAGTCAATGACTGAACAATTTCATTATTATTATTATTATTATTATTATTATTATTTGGGGTTTCGAGGCAGCTCTAGCAACCGCGCTTGGTGTATGCACTTGCACATTCGGTGACGTCTTGCAAGAGGTTGCTGGGACTGCGGAATAACCTCGGCTTAGTGCAGTCTTGCCCTCAGGAGCTCCATCGGTGGCCCCGATCATCAGGCGAGAGACTGACACGGGGGGGTGGAGGACCTCGAACAAGGGTATTGGAGGCTTATGTCCGTTGAGGATATGCCATTAGCTGCATCAGTACGCCTCAGATATATTATTATTATTATTATTATTATTATTATTATTATTATTATTATTATGGACACCGTGATAGCCCAGTGGTCAAGTTCTACCATCTGGGCCCTGTCGCCAGTTCGATTCCCGTCGGTGCCACCAGTATTTTCATTGAACATACCGGTCTATTTCTGGACCAGTATTTTCATTAAACATACCGGCCCGTCTGGAAGTGTTGGAACTGCCCTTGCGGGGGTGTCATTAGAGCTTATCGTCAATTCTTCGTACTCCCCTCACGGGTGAGACGATGGAGGCGCATGTGCAGAAATGCATCAGCCATTGACAGAGAAGCACTATTATTATTATTATTATTATTATTATTATTATTATTATTATTATTATTATTATTAAGGGAGTACATAGGCCATCGGTCCCTTTCCATGGGCTGATTGGTATAAAGCTCCTAGAGTAATGTTCTATGCCGTCACTTCCTTTATTCCACCGATTGGTGTGGAGACTTTCCTTATGGAATGGAGGACTGGATGCACATGGCCTTTGGCTCAGCAATTGGCAGGAGATACATACATTATTATCATTATTATTATTATTATTATTATTATTATTATTATTATTATCATAATTATTATCATTATCATCATTATCATTATCATCATTATCATTATCATTATCATTATCATTATCATTATTATTATTATTATTATTATTGTTGTTGCTGTTATTATTATCCTTATCCTTATTCTTATTATTCTTCATCTTATTTATTTATTTATTTATTATTATTATTATTACTATTACTATTATTATTATTATTATTATTATTATTATTGTTATTATCCCTGAAAGGTGTTGGAGAAGGGGTTTTCATTTTCCCCTCCCCCCCACCCGCATTTTTGCACCCCTATCCCTATAAATCATGGTTTGTGGGAACGATGAGGAGTTGGGAGCTCATATTTGCAGGGTTGCTAGCCCCAGACTCGATCTTGATGCTGATATGATTTTTTTTTTGGAATTCACGCAAATATTTGCGTTAGGAGAGTGTCCTGAATGCCAAAATTCGTTGTTTTTTTTGGCCTTTTTTTGCACCCCCCATTCCTATAAATCATGGTTTCTGGGAACCAGGAGGAGTTGGGAGCTCATATTGGCAGGGTAGCTAGCCCCAGAGACGATGTTGATGCTGATATATTTTTTTTGGAATTCACGCAAATATTTGCGTTAGGGGAGTGTCCTGAATACCAAAGTTCCTTGTTTTTTTTGGCCTTTTTTGCACCCCCATCCCTATAAATCATGGTTTGTGGGAACCAGGAGGAGTTGGGAGCTCATATTGACAGGGTGGCTAGCCCCAGACTCGATGTTGATGCTGATATAATTGTTTTGGAATTCACGCAAATATTTGCGTTAGGGGAGTGTCCTGAATGCCAAAATTCGTTGTTTTTTAGCAGCACTTGCCGGTGCCTCCGGTAATTGAACGTACCCTGTCGACGGGGCAGGGGGGTTCCGGGGGGCACTCAACCCGGGACCCAAGCCCGGCGATTCTACGTAACAGTTTTGGTCGCGGGTGGCACCCACACCAGAAATTTGAGGTCGTGTGTCACCAGGCGCCCTCCGGCAATTGAACGTACCCTGTCGACTGGGCAGGGGGGGTCCGGGGGGCCCTGCCCCCCGGGAAACCCAGCCAGGCGATTGTACGTACACGTTTTTTTTTCGCGGGTGGCACCCACACCAGAAAATTGAGGCATTGTGCCACCAGGCGCCGTTTGCGCACACCAGAGGGAGTTAGCGGCTGACATTTGGTGAATCTGACACTTCTTGATGAGTTCTCTTCGAAAATATAAAATTTGTGGCGCCGGGTGGCATACACACAGGAAAATTGAACTTTTTCGCCACCAGGCGCCGTTTGCGCACACCTGAGGGAGTTTGAGGCTGATGTTTGGTGTACCCGACACCTCTCGGTGCGCTCTCTTCGGAGATAAAAAGTTTTGGTGGCGGGTGGCACAAAAACCAGAGATTTTAGGTTTTTGTGCCACCAGATCTTACTATTGCGTTCTGCTGGTACCTCCGGCAATTGAACGTACCCTGTCGACGGGAAAGGGGGGGGTCCGGGGGGCTCTCCCCCCGGAACCCCAGCCCGAGGGGGGGGGGGGGGGGGGGGGGGGGGGGGGGGGGATGCGCGGAGCGCACCGCAAACCATCCTTTGTGTTGGCGCAGCCCCTAGTTATTATTATTATTATTATTATTATTATTATTATTATTATTATTATGTGGACACCGTGATAGCCCAGTGGTCAAGTTCTACCATCTGGGCCCTGTCGCCAGTTCGATTCCCGTCGGTGCCACCAGTATTTTCATTGAACATACCGGTCTATTTCTGGACCAGTATTTTCATTGAACATACCGGCCCGTCTGGAAGTGTTGGAACTGCCCTTGCGGGGGTGTCATTAGAGCTTATCGTCAATTCTTCGTACTCCCCTCACGGGTGAGACGATGGAGGCGCATGTGCAGAAATGCATCAGCCATTGACAGAGAAGCACTATTATTATTATGATTATGATTATGATTATTATTATTATTACTACTACTACTACTACTACTACTACTACTAGTACTACTA
>WBZZ01003458.1:50000-65000 GCA_019918135.1 Paulinella micropora
TAATGATGATGATGATGATAATAATAATAATAATAATAATAGTAATAATAGTAATAATAATAATAATAATAATAATGATAATAATGATAATAGTGCTTCTCTGTCAATGGCTGATGCATTTCTGCACATGCGCCTCCATCGTCTCACCCGTGAGGGGAGTACGAAGAATTGACGATAAGCTCTAATGACACCCCCGCAAGGGCAGTTCCAACACTTCCAGACGGGCCGGTATGTTCAATGAAAATACTGGTCCAGAAATAGACCGGTATGTTCAATGAAAATACTGGTGGCACCGACGGGAATCGAACTGGCGACAGGGCCCAGATGGTAGAACTTGACCACTGGGCTATCACGGTGTCCATAATAATGATAATAATAATAATAATAATAATAATAATAATAATAATAATAATAGTGTATCTCCTGCCAATTGCTGAGCCAAAAGGCCATGTGCATCCAGTCCTCCATTCCATAAGGAAAGTCTCCACACCAATCGGTGGAATAAAGGAAGTGACGGCATAGAACATTACTCTAGGAGCTTTATACCAATCAGCCCATGGAAAGGACCGATGGCCTATGTACTCCCTAATAATAATAATAATAATAGTAATAATAATAATAATAATAATAATAGTAGTAGTAGTAGTAGTAGTAGTAGTAGTAGTAGTGGTAGTAGTAGTAGTGGTAATAGTAGTATTGGTAGTAGTAGTAGTAGTGGTAGTGGCATTAGTGGTAGTAGTAGTAGTGTAGTAGTAGTAGTAGTGGTTCACACTGAGGAGTAGGGCAGGGGCGGGGAGGAGAGGAACACGAGGATAAGGTAATGAGGAGCGGAGGAGGAGAGAGAGAATGAGGAAGAGAGAAAAGGAGGATGACGGAAGAAGAGAAGAAAAGAGGATATAAAGAGGATCATACACACGTACATACATAATATATTATATAGCTATCGTTTATCGCGGAAGTGCAAAGCAATATATACGACTTGAAAGGCAGTCGTGAGGCAATAGATGGATGAGCATCAAGACAATATGTAGGAAGGCAGTAGTGAGACAATAGGCGAGCACGAAAGCAATATAGGACATGAGAGAGTGCACCGTGCAGTCATTCTGTCCTGCAGCTGGCAGAAAGCCTGGTGCGTCTGCAGCTTGGCTGTCATTGTTAAACTGCTGGGCTTTACCTACTCCCACCACTCCAGGCGGCACGCTGCAAATCAAGCAGAGAATAACTTACTTAGTTACCTGCTTACTTGTTTACTTACTTGATTACTTCCTTACTTTCCTTACTTACGTAGCTCCTTTTCCCCTCACTCTCTACTTTCTTTACTTACTTACTTACCTACTTACTTACTTTCGTACTTCCTTCTTTACTCACTCACTTACTCATATGCTTCCTTCCTTTTTACTTACTTACTCACGTACTTCCTTCTTTACTTACTTATATGCTTCCATCCTTTTCACTTACGTACGGACTTCCTTCGCTTACTTCCCTACTTTCCTTGCTTATCTTACTTACGTACTTCCTTTTCCCCTCACTTACTTTCTTACTACTTTACTTACTTTCTTACTTTCTTATTAACGTACTTCCTTCTTTACTCACGAACTTACTTATATGCTCCTTCCTTTTTACTTACTTACTTACATACTTCCTTCTTTACTCGCTTACTGACTTGTATGTTTCCTTCCTTTTTACTTACTTACTTACGTACTTTCCTCTAATATAGCTTCTTTGCTTACTTACGTACTTCCTTCTTTACTCACTTACTTACTTAAAAGCCTCCTTCCTTCTTACTTACTTACATACTTACGTACTTCCTTCTGGACTCAGTTACTTATTTGCATCCTTCCTTTTTGCTTACTTACTTACGTGTTTCCTTCTTTACTCACTTGCTTACTTATTTGTTTCCTTACGTACTTCCTTCTTTACTCACTTACTCATTTGCTTCCTTCCTTTTTACTTACTTACGTACTTCCTTTTTACTCACTTACTTATTTTCTTCCTTCCTTTTTACTACGTACTTCCTTCTTTCCTTCATTTTTTACTTACTCAACTACTTAAGTGGGGGAGAAATAAAAAAGACTTGAAATGCCGGTGTCAAGATGTGTCACTTGCTTAAAATGGTTACTGTACGGTCCGGCTCAGAGGACGTACTATCCTGCTGCCCCCAGTCTCTCCATGGCTTGTATGTCGTCTGCATGGCCCCACTACTGCCGTTATGTCGACCCTATTGTCCCCACTACTGTCATTACAAATTACCTTCCTTGTCACACGCCTGTAAGCATGCACACTCCAAACCACAAACTTCCAACAAACCATTGATTTCCAAGATTTCAGGTTGTTAGATAGATTTTTTAGCTCTTGCTTTCAATTAGGTACATTTATCTTTTTTCTATTCCGAAGATGGGCAGAGACATTTCTACCTCCCCCCCCCCCCCCTCTCCTCTTTCACCTACTACTACTACTATCACTATTACTACTACTACTACTACTATTACTACTACTACTACTACTACTACTACAACTACTCCTCCTCCTCCTCCTCCTACTACTACTACTACTACTGCTACTACTACTACTACTGCTGCTGCTGCTACTTTTACTACTACTACTACTACTACTACTACTACTACTACTACTACTGCTACTACTACTGCTACTACCACTACTGCTGCTACTGCTGCTGCTGCTACTACTACTACTACTACTACTACTACTAAGTCTACTACTACTACTAATACTACTACTACACCTTCTTCTTCTTTGTCTTCTTCTTTGTCTTCTTCTTGGTCTTCTTCGTCTTCTTCGTCGTCTTCTTCGTCGTCTTCTTCGTCTTCTTCGTCGTCTTCGTCGTCGTCTTCTTCGTCGTCTTCTTCGTCGTCTTCGTCGTCGTCTTCTTCGTCGTCTTCTTCGTCGTCTTCTTCGTCGTATTCTTCGTCGTCTTCTTGGTCTGTAGACATTCAAGCAAGCAAGTAAGAAAAAGTTAGTAAGTAATAAGCGCGTAAGTAGGTAAATGTGTAAGTAAGAAATTAAGTAAGTTAGAAAGTACGTTTAAAAGTAAGTAAGTAAATAAGTAAGTAGGTAAGTAAGAAAGTAAGAAGTAAGAAAGTAAACAAATAGTGATCAGTGGTAGCAGCAGTAGCACAGTAGTTTATTTTTATAAAATATAGTTAGCAAAATGAAATTTAGATGTATGGAAGGAAAATAGACGACAACGTGACAACGTAATTAAGTTAAAAAGGCAAGAGAAGCAAGAGTTGAAATGAAAGAAGGAGGAGTGAAAGTATAAAATAAAGAAAAAATACAGGAAGAAGTAAAGAAGTAGCGGAAGGAACGAAGAAAACGAAGAAGGGGAAGAAGAAGGTGAAGAAGAAGGAGGTCGAGAAGGAGGAGAAGATAAGAGAGGGAGGAGAAGAAGAAGTAACATCAAAGGTAGTAGTACCAGCAGTCGCAGCAGCGATGGTAATAGAAGTAGAACAAGCATTAGTAGTAGTACAAGTAATAGATGTAAGAAGTAAAAGTACTAGTAGTAGTAAAATTAGTAGAGGAAGTTGCAGAAATAGCACTGGTCGTATATTATTATTATTATTATTATTATTATTATTATTATTATTATTATTATTATTATTATTATTACTATTATTTGTAAAAAATAAATATACATATGAAACAAAAATAATGAATTTAAATTATTGTTATAAATTATAAAATAGTATAGTTCTATGAATAAGTGTAATAAAAATTTAATTTGAATGCAATTACAAATATATAGTATATTAAATAAACTGTATTATACCTTTATAAATATATATGAAATATAATTTAATATACAATATATGTGCAATCTAGTTGATAAATAGGTGAATAGATTCTATAGATAGAGATAGACAGATGGGACGGATCAAGACATGGATAATTAGACGGACAGATAGATATGTAGATAGAAAAATGAAGAGATGGTGGATAGATAGATAGATATATAATTAGATAGATAGATATATATATATATATATAGATAGATAGATATAAAGGTAGGTAGGTAGGTAGATAGGTAGGTAGATAGATAAATAGAAAGATAGACAGACAGAAATACATACATACATACATACATACATACATACAGACAGACAGACAGACAGACAGACAGACAGACGGACAGATAAATAGATAGATAGATGAATAGATCGATAGATCCATCGATCGATCGATAGATAGATAGATAGATAGATAGATAGATAGATGAGATAGATAGATGAGATAGATAGATAGATAGATGGGTAGACGGAGAAATTAAAATATTGGGGGGGGGGGGGGGGGCAAGGGAATAAGAAAAGGTGAAGAGACACGCATAGATGGGCCGGACAAGGCAAGTAACGTAGAGAAGGAGGAGCGAGAGTAGTGGGAGAAGAATTTAAGGAAGAAGTGAAGGAGAAAGTATATGAAGACGAAGTGGTGAAGAAAGAAAAGTAGAAGAAAAGCATGCATATACATGCATATATATATACATATATATATAATATACAGATGTACATATATACACATGTACATATTACATAATAATAATAATAATAATAATAATAATAACAATAATAACAATAACAATAATATTAATAATAATAATAATAATAATAACAATAATAATAATAATAATGGTAATGGTAATGGTAATAATAATAATAATAATAATAATAATAATAATAATATAATAATAATAATAATAATAATAATAATAATAATAATAATAGTGTATCTCCTGCCAATTGCTGAGCCAAAAGGCCATGTGCATCCAGTCCTCCATTCCATAAGGAAAGTCTCCACACCAATCGGTGGAATAAAGGAAGTGACGGCATAGAACATTACTCTAGGAGCTTTATACCAATCAGCCCATGGAAAGGACCGATGGCCTATGTACTCCCTAATAATAATAATAATAATAATAATAATGATAATAATAATAATAATAATAATAATAATAATAATAATAATAATAATAATAATAATAACTAGGGGCTGCGCCAACACCTGAAAGGATGGTTTTCGGTGCGCTTCGCCCCCCCCCCCCCCCCCCCCCCCCGGACCCCCCCATTCCACAATCCACAGGGTACGTTCGATTGCCGAAGGTAACCGGCATAAACTCTTCTGGCACAACTCTTAGAGCCTTGGAGCATTCTCAGCCATTCATTTTGGTTCCGGCTAATTCGCATGGGGTACGTACACTTGCCGGGCTGGGGTTCCCCCCCGGACTCCCCCTTCCCCGTCGACAGGGTACGTACCCAGCAGAAATGCAAGTGTAAGCTCTGGTGGCACAACAACCTCAATTCTCTGGTTTTGGAGCGACCTACACCAAAACTTTTGGATCTCCGAAGAGAACGCACCGGGAGGTGTCGGGCACACCAAACATCAGCCTCAAACTCCCTCTGGTGTGCGCGAACGGCGCCACAATTTTTATATTTTCGAAGAGAGCTCATCAAGAGTGTCAGATACACCAAATATCAGCCGCTAACTCCCTCTGGTGTGCGCAAACGGCGCCTGGTGGAAAAAAACCTCAATTTTCTGGTTTGTGTGCCACCCGCGACCAAAAGTGGTACGTACAATTGCAGGGTTGTGGTTCCCGTGAGAGGGCCCCCCGGACGCCCCCTGCCCCGTCGACAGGGTACGTTCAATTGCCGGAGGCACCGGCAAGTACTCCGATAAAACAAGGAATTTTAGCATTCAGACACTGCCCTAACGCAAATATTTGCGTAAACTCAAAAAAAAAAAAAAAAAAAAAAAAAAAAAAAAAAAAAAAAAAAAAAAAAAAAAAAAAAAAAAAAAAAAAAAACAGCATCAAGGTCGAGTCTGGGGCTAGCCAACTTGCCAATATGAGCTCCCAACTCCTCCTGGTTCACACAAACCATGATTTATTCCCTAGGGCTGTGGAACATAGGCTAAAAAAAAGGCAGTCTGGCATTCAGGACACTCCCCTAACGCAAATTTTTGCGCGAAATAAAAAAAAATTATATCATCATCAACATCGAGTCCGGAGGTAGCCATCCTGTCAATATGAGCTCCCAACTCCTCCTGGTTCCCACAAACCATGATTTATTTCGATAGGGGTGCGGAAATGCTTTGGGGGGGGGGTACACAATTTCCATTTTTTCCCTCCCCCCAAACCCCACCCCCTTCTCCAACACCTTTCAGGGATAATAATAATGACAATGATTACATATATATATATATAATATGCATGATACAAGTAGAGTATGACATATGTATACATATATACACATGTATGTATGTATGTATGTATGTATAGAATACGATACGCCTGTAATTACAGTGCCTGATTATATATATATATATATATATATATATATATATATATATATATATATATATATGGTACATATATATACATGCATTTCTATACTGATATGCATTTCTATATATTTATATATTTCTATATTTATATGCATACATGTATATATAACTAGATGGTATATGTATGTGTGAAAGCGAAATGAGTACCTATATATATTACATATATAATATGAAATATGTAAAATACAAAGTATATATTAGTAGTTGTAGTAGTAGTAGTAGTGGCAGTAGTAGTAGTGTTAGTAGTACTAGTAGCAGTAGTAGTAGTAGTAGTAGTAGTAGTAGTAGTAGTAGTAGTAGTAGTAGTAGTATAGTAGTGGTAGTAGTAGTAGTAATGGTAGTAGTAGTAGTAGTAGTAGTAGTAGTAGTGGTAGTAGTGGTAGTAGTAGTAGTAGTAGTAGTAGAAGTAGTAGTAGTAGTAGTAGTAGTAGCAGCAGCAGCAGCAGTAGTAGTAGTAGTAGTAGTAGTAGTAGTAGTAGTAGTAGTAGTAGTAGTATCAGTAGCAGCAGCAGCAGCAGTAGTAGTAGTAGTAGTAGTAGAAGAAGAAGAAGAAGAAGAAGAAGAAGAAGAAGGAGAAGAAGAAGAAGAAGAAGAAGAAGAAAGACCCGAGGTTGGTGTAGTCATAGACTAAGGGCCCTCCGGATATACCCTACCATAGCAGTTGTAATATTACTCTTAGTAATCGCAATAGCAATAGAAAGAGATGAATCAAAATAGTAACAGCAAGAGTAACCGCTACAGTAATAGTTAAAATAAGAGCAAAATTGAAATCATAGTAAAATTCATTGAAAGAAAAAAGAAGAAAAAAAAAAAAAGTAAAAGTAGTAATAGAAAACGTGAAAGTAGTAGTAATGGGAATAGTGAGAGTAAACGTGATAGTTATAGCTAATACTGCTAATAATAATACGTTAGTTCGGGTGCTGAAAACAGTTGGGGAGAGTTAATTTAGTGCCCACTTAGAAGCGATAGTAAAGAAGTTGAACGATAGCTCTCCCGGCGGCGGCTGAATCATGTCCTTTCAAATGCCTCACTACTGCAATTATGTCCCATCAAATGCCTCATTACTGCCATGATGTCCTTTCAAATGCCTCACTACTGCCATTATGTCATTTCAAATGCCTCACTACTATTATGTTCTTTCAAATGCCTAACAACTGTCTACTGCCATTATGCCATTCAAATGCCTCACTACAGTCATTATGTTTTTCAAAACTAGGGGCTGCGCCAACACCTGAAAGGATGGTTTACCGGTGCGCAAATTCGCGCACCAAATCCCGCCAGCCCCACTTCTTATCACTTTTTGGAGGGCCCCCCCTCCCCTCCCGCCCCCTTTCCCTTCGACAGGTACGTTGAGTTGCCGGAGGTGCCGCAAAGGGCGCCCGGTGGCAAAAAACCTCAATTTGCAGGTGTGGGCGCCACCCGCGACCAGAACGGATACGTACAATCGCAGGGCTCCCCCGGACCCCCCCTTTCCCTTCTACAGGGTACGTTGAATTGCCGGAGGTGCCGCAAAGGGCGCCTGGTGGCAAAACCCTCAATTTTCAGGTGTGAGTGCCACCCGCGACCAGAACGGGTACGTAAAATCGCAGGGCTCCCCCGGACCTCCCCTTTCTCTTCGACAGGGTACGTTGAATTGCCGGTGGTGCCGCAAGGGCGCCTGGTGGCCAAAAACCTCAATTTTCAGGTGTGGGTGCCACCCGCGACCAGAACGGGTACGTACAATCCCAGGGCGGGGGATCCCGGGGGGAGGGCTCCCCGGACCCCCCCCCTGCCCCGTCGACGGGTACGTTGAATTGCCGGAGGCACCGGCAAGTACTGCCAAAAAACAAGGAAATTTGGCATTCAGGACACTCCCCTAACGCAAATATTTGCGTGAATTCCAAAAAAACTATACCAGCATCAAGATCGAGTCTGGGGCTAGCTACCCTGCCAATATGAGCTCCCAACTCCTCCTGGTTCCCACAAACCATGATTTATAGGGATGGGGGGGTGCAAAAAAAAGCCAAAAAAAACAAGGAATTATGGCATTCAGGACACTCCCCTGACCGAAATTATTTGCGTGAATTCCAAAAAAATTATATCAGCATCAAGATCGAGTCTGAGGCTAACCACCCTGCCAATATGAGCCTCCCAACCCCTCCTGGTTCCCACAAACCATACTTTATAATAATAATAATAATAATAATAATAATAATAATAATAATAATAATAATAATAATAATGATAATAATGATAATAATAATAATAACAATACTACTACTACTACTACTACTACTACTACTACTAATAATAATAATAATAAATAAATAATAATAATAATAATAATAATAATAATAATACTATATCTGAGGCGTACTGATGCAGCTAATGGCATATCCTCAACGGACATAAGCCTCCAATACCCTTGTTCGAGGTCCTCCACCCTCCCGTGTCAGTCTCTCGCCTGATGATCGGGGCCACCGATGGAGCTCCTGAGGGCAAGACTGCACTCAGCCGAGGTTATTCCGCAGTCCCAGCAACCTCTTGCAAGACGTCACCGAATGTGCAAGTGCATACACCAAGCGCGGTTGCTAGAGCTGCCTCGAAACCCCACCCATAACAATCTGGTGTCTGCTGGGTCCTGGGCTATCAACCAGCATATGCGGAGTTTAAGATCTTTTACGCGCGCAACGACCCTCCTCCCCAGCATCTACCACCAAAGAGTTATGAGTTGGCGTCACAGTTTAACGCCTTGAGGCCATTGGGCTGGAACTCTGTTTAGCAAGTGTGACTAGGTTTTTTCATCGGGATTTCCCTCAAATATGTCACAGTCAACACTCCAAGGCAGATTTACTACATCTGAGGCGTACTGATGCAGCTAATGGCATATCCTCAACGGACATAAGCCTCCAATACCCCTGTTCGAGGTCCTCCACCCCCCCGTGTCAGTCTCTCGCCTGATGATCGGGGCCACCGATGGAGCTCCTGAGGGCAAGACTGCACTAAGCCGAGGTTATTCCGCAGTCCCAGCAACCTCTTGCAAGACGTCACCGAATGTGCAAGTGCATAAATAATAATAATAATAATAATAATAATAATAATAATAATAATAATAATAATAATAACGATAATGATGATACTACTACTACTACTACTACTACTACTACTACTACTACTACTACTACTACTACTACTACTACTACTTCTACTACTACTACTACTACTACTACTACTAATAATAATAATAACAGTATCAATAATAATAGTAATCATAATAACAAATATCACCAACAACAACAACAACAACAACAACAACAACAATAATAATAACAGCAATAATAATAATAATAATAATAATAATAATAATAATAATAATAATAGTAATAATAATGATAATAATAGTAATAATAATAATAACAACAAGAACAACAAGAACAACAACAACAACAACAACAACAACAACAACAACAATAATAATAATAATAATAATAATAATAGTAGTAATACCTCTGGGAACTCGGAGTAGAACCCCACCATATTATATACGACGTTCTCACTATTGGCCATCAGGGGATTGCCTGAGAAAGCACAATCCCAAGGACAAAAGAGAGAGTGGTTTTGAAAAATGCGATTGGGAAGCTCCTTTTTACCCTTCCTGGCCATGTCCCATTACAACTGTTCGAATCCTTTAACTTCTCTCTCTCTCTCTCTCTCTCTCTCTCTCTCTCTCTCTCTCTCTCTCTCTCTCTCTCTTCTCTCTCTCTCTCTCTCTCTCTCTATATATATGTATGTATATAAATATATATACATATATATACATATATATATATACATATATATATATACATATATATATATACATATATATATATATATATACATCTTTGTCTCCTCAACCCTTGGTGTGTACTATCTTGAGAAAGAGAGAGAGAGAGAGAGAGAGAGAGAGAGAGAGAGCAGAAAGGGGGAGAGGACGAGAAAGAGGAAGAAAAGCGAGAGAGAACGAGTGTGAGGGGAGAGAGAGAGGGGGGGGGGGGGGAGAAAGAAAGAGAGAGAGAGAGAGAGAGAGAGAGAGAGAGACTACAGTAGCAAGCACGCCACATCATCAACCTGCAACAGTTTATCCAGAGATTTATGCATAAACGGAGGATTGGATCTATGTTGGCCAAATATAATGCACCAAGAGAGATACAATGATGGATGGATGGACAGATCGTACATACCACATTTTTACTATTGGATATAAGTGACTTGCCTGACAGATGCACGGCTGGATGGATGGATGGACGGACGGATGGATGTAAAAAGCTGTGAAAGGATCGGCCAATCGAGGGATGAATGGAGGGATGAGTGAAGGATTTGTATGGATGAGTACACGGATGGATGGAAGCATGGACGGATGGATGGGTATAGATGATGGGTGAACGGATGGGTGATAAATAGACTGACGGACGGATGGATGGATGGATTATTACTAGATAAACCGATGAATAGATTAGTGGATGGATTGATGGATGGATAGATGTATGGATGAATGAAAGAACGGATGCTCATCCATCATTGCGGCGATCCACCCATCCATCACTCTATCTCCCATTCGTCTATCCACACCCACCCACCAACCCATCCATCCGTCCCAGCGCTCGTGCTCCGCCTTTTCATAAGGCTTAAGATTGGCTTGAAATAGAGAAGGCGAGACTGCTAGTGGAGAACAGGTTTGTATCCGTCGTGATACATATGCGAGGCTAAGCTGCACACTCAGCTGACTCTTTGTGCCTATGTCCCTCCATCCATTTCACTCATCAATTCATTCATCCGTCTGATCATATAACCGTCCATTCCTCTCTCCCTGCGTCTATGCACTCATCCATCTATCTCACTCTCTCAATCTACCCATCCCACCTATGCGCCCGCCCGATGGATGGATGGATTGATGGATTGATGAACAGTCCACCCACCCATCCACTTCAATATACCCATCCCATCCATCCGCCCGCCGAGTGGATGGATCGATGGATTGATGTTTGATGGATAGGTGATAGAGAGATGGACGGATGGACGGTTAGGCCTATTGAATGAGGATGGATAGTTGCTGGACGGGTATGCGTGAAAGGGTAGATGGTGGATATCGATGAATTAATGGATGGATGGGTGGGTCGGTGGATTGATGGACGAATGGATGGGCAGGGATGAACGGATAAATGGTATATAGAAGGATGATGGTGGACAGGTGGATTGGTGGGTAGATGGATGGATGATCGATGGATGAATGGATGGGCGATTGGATAGATTCAAAGGGGGGTAGATGTGGACGGATAGATAGATGGGTGGTGAATGCCTGGATGCATGGATGGATGGAAGGGTGGTGGTTGAATGGATGGTCGGATGAAAGCACAGCCTGCTTTACCTTGATTATCTGCTGAATAAACATTGCAACCCGTCATTGGGCTGCGTAACGGGAATTCGAAATCAGGCGGCATATAACATGCGCAATAAGATGATCCGTCTTGTCCACATGTCCTTATGCTTTCGAATTTCACCGCAAATCCATTGTTGTTGCTCTCCAAATTTCGATTCAATCCACTCGTGTCCGTCCCCGTAGCGCTGGCCTCGGACGCGAGGGATGGCAGACCTAAGATTTCACTCCCAATACACACTGCGGAGGGTCCACGCAACCGGCCGATCTTTTGCGGGACATACCAGACAGCCAGGACAGGGGTTGGGCTATTCGCTGCAATGTTGCGCGAGAAAATATTTTGGTTGTTTTTGAACCAGAAGGTAGACATGGGTCCAAAATCTGTGCTGACAAATGGGTAAATCGGGGAGGGGTTCCAATAAGCGTTGCGCACGGCCGTCATAGCCATGATCCCCATATTATGATCGAAAATATTCTGGAGTTCGGTGCCATCTTCGACGAAAAATCCTGAACCGTAAGTCAAAAAAGCGACGTTATTGCGAATCTCCGCCTCGTTCGTGCCGTGCAGAGTAATCCAGCGACCATAGGTCCGCCAGACTGCAGAGTTCACGATCCGAAGCTCGCGCGAGTAGCCCAACGCCTTGGCGCCAGTGGGCAGATAATCACGGAAGCTTCGCCCGTAACCGGCCAAATGAAAATGCACGGCATATTGTCCCATGTTGCCAAAATTGCCGCTCGTGCCTGCCACAAAATCGTTCCAAGTTTCATGGAATGCAATGCAACGGAAAGATGTCTAGATGCATGGATGAATGGACTCATGAATGGATAGACGGATGCAATTCTTGAACTATTCGAGCAGATATGGACAGGGAGAGCAAGTGAATGCTGTACCCATGTTGGTGACCTCCACTCCATCCAACGAAACACTACTTGCATACATAAATCTCTGTTGACCTCCCCAGATGGCATTACATCCCGTTAAGCCTGAGGTTTCAAACATCCAATGCCCCACTGGTTGCTGCTCTGTCTCTTGGGGCCCCGTGAAAACGGTATCAAAGAACCCACCCTGTCCATCGGGTCGGATGAACGACCCTTGTCGCTTTTTGCTATCATAGCACTTGTTATATATTTCAGTTTCACTTGCAATGCTACTGATCTGACTAAAGTTTGGCACAACTTTTCCCATAGGACCGTTGATGGGTTTGTTGGCTGTGCTGGGTATATTATTGCAACCTCCCCCACCGGAGGATCTTTGGCTAGTGATTGTTATGCGACGGCTCAGCCAACCAACATGAAGACGCGTTTGCACATTGAGCATCCGCCCTTGATCATTTTTGAGTGACGTGTCCGTGCTACCGTGGTCGAACATGAGCGGACGTGCTAGTGTGATCTTGCCGTCTGCACCTAAAGCAGCAATAGTTGCCACTTCCACTCCAACCTCCCCATCCTTATTGCCACCCATCAATGGTTTGAATTTGGCGTTAGCTTGAACGTTGTCGTGATAACTCTGCCGAGTGCTGGCTTGCGGCGAAGACGGATCATAATCCATCCAAACGCGAGGCATTCCCAAAGCCTGTGAGCTGTCCGTGTACTGAGAGGTGCGGGCGGTGATGAGAATACGGTCCCCAACTGCCCATGTTTTGCCTGCCAAAACGGCATTTGCATTCCAGTCAGCCTCCTCAAGCGAAATCACTGTGTCACCTTTCTTTGCACCAGGACTGGCTAAGCGAGCCCAAATCATAGGATATGCCTCTGGCCATGAATTCAAGTCGAAGTCCTGTTGGACTCTGCCTGTTCCGTTTGAGTTCGACGTGGTGAGAGGTTGAATATACTCACGCCAATCCTTAACGATATTGCCATTAGAATCGACTTCAACAGCGTTCCAAGTGTCGCGGTAATCTACCAGTGCAGGGACGAAACCATTGAGTTGATAATTGCCGTTGAAGAAAACGGCTATGGCTTTAGCGCCTCCAGTGTTGTGGAGACTGCCCCCTGAGTAATCCTCAAAGTTCGAGCCAGGCCCTTGCAAGGTCAAACCAGGGAACAGGACTTCCGCAGAATATTGGCTTGCGGTGACAGGCGAGCTTCCGTAGTCTTCTTGGTGAGTTAGGGTGATAGTAAGTTGAGACATGAAACGGTAAGCAGCATCAGCGTGGCTGCCTGCCTGGAATAACCCTCCGCTTTCGATTATCATAAATGTAATCGACAGGTCTAGGTCAGCATCGTCGATCAGCAGGATACCACCCCTTCGCACTACAATTCCGTAAAGTTGGAGTTGGGAGAATCCACCTAAGTACATGGGTTTCGGTCCGCTGGCGACGAGAGCGTTGTTTTCCACGACGAGCACGCTTTGTTTCAACTTTCCTGTGGCATGGGCAGACAAGTCCATGCGGGTTGCAGTGTTGCGGACAAAAGCCCCCCATGATCCTCCAGAGAGAAGCCCCCACCTCTGGTTCCCTGGGCCGGTGGCACTAGAGTAATGAGGGTGCCCTGCTGCAAATGTCAACGGCCAGGCGGAGAGACTCGCTTTAGGGTCGGCAGAAGAGGTCTGTCCGATTCCGTAATTCTTAACCATGCTACCATTCACAATGTAATTACCGCCGTGATCAAGGCCGTCCCCGTCTTGTCCATTCATACCCATAGAGGTGGAGGAAAAAAACTCGTTAAGGACGTCGGCAGATCCATCGGTGCTGAAATTTCCAGTAAAGTTGCGTTGCCAGGTATCAACAAGGTAGAATTGGGCTTGTGAAAACTTGCACGCCAGTATCGCGGTAAGGAGCATTTTATCAGAAGATCTGCAGCAAGAAAAGGAGAGGAAGGGTAGCCGTGGAGAGCTATCTCACCGCGACGACAAAGGCATCAAAGCGCTACTCCAAGGCAGTCACAGCCAAGCAGGCGAAAGTGGGATCGCAATGTGGCCAAAAAAAAAAAAAAAAAAAAAAAGCTCGGGACGTGCTTCATTGGTGATTTGCACTCCCGCTCCAATATCAAATCTAACCCGATGCGATGCAATCAGAACTCCCGATCGAGTACGGAGGTTAAGTGGGACTTGATGATGACTGAAATTCTCCACTCCACTCCAATCTAATGCAACCCTATCCGATCGAATTCCATCCCATTGATCACATTCCCTTCCGTAACCTGCCGTCCCCGCACGCTCTCTCTCTCTCTCTCTCTCTCTCTCTCTCTCTCTCTCTCTCTCTCTCTCTTTCTCTCTCTCTCTCTCTCTCACACTCTCTCTCTCTGTCTCACTC